>PVIA01004899.1:0-36692 GCA_004024845.1 Tonatia bakeri | reverse complement strand
ATCTCTCTCGAGCTCCAGGGGGCCGCTAATAGGATTGAAGCAAAAGATCAAGCGAATGGTTTCCTATTTTAGGCCCGTAATAACTCCACACTGCTTGCATATACATGGCCTTACAGTATTAGGAGGCAACTTTTAATCCCAGGAAAGAGTGGCCTGTTTTCTAGCAGAGCCTATTTTAGAAAACCCTGTGGGATCCACCCTCCCTCACCATCCTCCAAATCCTCATCTGTCCATCTTCCCTCTTATTTGAGAAGAGAAAAGGAAAGCTCTCTTCCTTCCTGATTTCACTCATTGCCCCTTCCCCGAAGCTGAAGGTGTAATTTCTTTTTATTAATTTATTTTACCAGCTCAAAGTAAATACTCCTTTTAAAAGGAACAAAGACACCCCTTTTTGGTATTCAGTCAAAATCCTTGGTGAGATCAGAAGTTTGCACATCTTTTGTAGAAATCAGCCTTTCTACATGTGGTTTAGTCAGACAACCTCACCTTTCACTCCTCAAAACACACCTACAAAAACACAAAACAACCTAACCTAAGGAAGAATGAAGATTTCTCTCCCTCAAGCCGTTAATGTTCAAAATGTAACCTGAAGTCACACAGGCCTGTGGCCTGGCTTACATGTGATGGGTGAGTGTCCTTTATCTGTGTGCTTGTGCAGTAGATGGAGGAAGCAAATGAAATGCTTCGGACAAGGGGGCGGTTTGTTGTCATCCTCAAGACCTGAGGAAACCCGTCAAATGAGACTGACTTCAAAAAACCAAGACTGCCTGGGAAATCTGAATGCAAACAGCCCTGAAATAATCAGTGCCACCGACATCTGTCACCACAGCTGTTTCTTCTCTGGTTGGTGAGAGAACTTGTCTCTTTCTCGTGGGCTGGCAGTGAACTCCAAGCAACGAATGCAGGGTCTTTTTCTTCCAAACAGAATTCTTCAGGTCTCTGTGTACTTAGCCAGTTTAAAAATAAAACAGAAAACAAAACAAGCATGACATTGCCACCCTCAGGTAAAAATATGCAGCCTGGCGACATAGGTTAGGAAGCAGTGTTTTTGTGATGTGGTCGCAGATGGGGAAACTGAGGCACACAAGTAGCCAGTGAACTTTCAAATTAATATCCGGAGAAGAATCAGAATCAATGAGCTCAATCTGCAGCCTACTGGATTCTGCTGTGTGTTTTAGAAGGCACTGGGTTAAAAAAAAAAAAGGTAAGTTTTTATTGTTTTCTCCTTTTATTCAACCAAAAGATAATTAGTGAGCACCTGGAATGTGGAAGAAAAATGCTTTCTGTTGTGGAAGGATAAAAAATAAAATGTTTCTGCCCCAAGGGACTGTGTCTTCTGGGAGGGACTCCGAGACAGGCAAGGCTATGGATACAATAAGATGGTGGCTCAGTCTGAGGTTGTGGGAGGAAGTCTGACAAGGGAACATGGAATGACTGGTGGAGTAACCAGCAGAGACTTCAAAGAAGAAGTAGCCTTGGAGTTGCTGGGACTTGGGACTTGATGGCTGGCTGAGATTGGGGTAGGTAGAATAGGAGACAACACTGAAGATGCAGACAACTGCATGCATTTATTATCACAAGTAAACAGAGAATTTACTTTTCTGGGAATGAAGGGAGATTAAGGCAGGAGTGAAAGAAGAGAGCTACTGCTATGCTGTAAGGCTTTTAGACTTTAGCATGTGGACAAGGGGAGCCCTGAAGTGACAATTCAAGGGGACATTTGCAGAGGGTGAACTTAGGGCTGATGCCCAGGCAGGTTTGGGGTTAGGGAGAAGGTATGCACTCTGAGATCCCAGTGTGGGGGCTATGGTAGGCATGAGGAATGAGGGCTGCTGCAGACCAGTGGCATAGGGATGGCAAAAAAAAAAAAAAAATGATTGTACCAGAACTGGCTGGACTTAGGGCTTAGGCAGAGAAGCAGTTTGAAGTGACTGGGCCTTCAAGCCTGTGTGGCCAGGGAAAATAGGAAACCTCATTATGTGCAAAGAATTAACACTTAAATCCAACATTATATGTAGAGTGTTTAAAACATTGGGAGCTTCATGAAAACAGAGAAATTCAGATACAAACATTGATTAGCTTTTGCCAACATTGAAGTTTTCTTTGTCAAAGCCAGACAATTGGGTCCCTGTCTGAGCCTCAACCAGACTTATAACCAGGATCTCAGAACACAGTGTCTGTGTGGGGTGGACAGAGAAGCAGCCTGTAGAGAGCATATTTTCCCCAAAACATATTATTCTTCCTTAGCTCTGATTTCAATTTTTATTCCATTATTGAGAAAGAAAGAGAAAGATATCTAACAGGCATTTTTTTCTTCGACTCCCAGGCATGAGAAAATGTTCAGGTGTTAATATCGATCTGGCATCTGTTTACTTATATTTCAGTTGCATACAATGTTTTGCTTGAGAATTTCCACAGGGAAGACACCAAATCATCTCACAGCCAATGCAGGCCAGGAGGATATAAAACAGTGAAAAGGCATTAGACTGGACATTTAGATACAGAGTTTTCTTTCTCATTATGCCAACCACGTTGTGTGACCCACTCACATGGTAGCACTCTGTACTGTTGGTTTCCCCACATGAAAAATGTGGTAGATTAAATGATCTCAAAGGTTCTTTCCAGATCCAGACTAGTGGATCATTAATGTAACTCTTTCTTTGAATTTTCCCAACAATTTCTTCCTTATATTCTGTGTTCTGATTTGCATGTTCAAACAGAAAGGGTATTTATGTCAGATTATTCAGACTTTATTCTGAATTTTAATAACTTCATTTGCACTGAACTTTATATATATTTTAAAAGCATATGCCATCATTCTCACTTGATCTACAAAACTGTTATGTAAAGTGAGTAAGCCAGAGATTTAATCCCCAAATGTCCAGCCAATAATAATAATTTGTTTTTTATGAGTGCCTACACATGCCTTCCATTAAATTTCTCATTTAATCACCATAATACCTTGTAGGTATTGTAATTCCTGCTTTACAGATCAGAAAGCTGAGACTTACAGGGGTTGGGACTCAGTGAATGCTTCCACTCATGATGGCTGAGTCAGGATTGGAGTCCAGGTCTGTGAGCTCCAAGCTCTCTAAGGCGTGGGGAAGTTGTACAAAGGCTGTGAACTGTGTCCCTCTCCTGTATAGTATCTTTTGTATGCCTTTACTGTCTTTGACTTCCCATGGTCTTTGTGGCATTCTGTGATCTTCCCATGTGAAAGATAAGGGCCAAGATTTAAAACAGGCAAGCTTCTGACAAATATTTATCAAGCACCAATACATGGCTTCAGGATTCTGAAGAAATCTTAAAAATGTCTTATCACATGAGAATTTTACAACCTGAGATGAAGAAATCACTGAGCCAGTGAAACATCAGTGAGCAGACAGTGTTCTATACCATAATGAAACCATCACACTTTAGGGGATGCTCACTCTCTTTCCACTGTAGCCTGGAATACAGGTTGAATTCTCATGACAAGCTTATGTGGTGGGCACACTCTATACCTCTTTTGGGCAAAAAGATGTTGATTTGGAGAGTGTTTTAGTCACTGCCTAGAGGTCCCATGGCTAGAAGCGGTAAAGCCAGAATTTTAAACAGGACCTCTGTCAACAAAGCCTACCACATCCCTGATGTGGACCCCGGCTCGTGGGGTCTGCGTCATTATGGATGAAATGAGACATCCACACGGATTACCGAATCCGGTGGACGAAAAGGGACGGCATGGCTTTTCCCTCAAGGGGAGCAAAAGCCTTAGCCCTTACTCCAATGGGCTTTTATTGTTTTACTGGGCACATTACAAGAAGGTCTTCATTAACTATGCACAAGCTCTCTTTAGGTGGTTACCTTTTACAGAAAACAAAGGAGCCAATGCTACTTACTAATCATATAACAGAAGAGGGATATTTGCAAATGAAAAGGCAAAAGTGGTTGAACTGGTTATACTCATCCTTGGAAGGTTTAGCATGGTTTTTAAGAAGTTGCTTTGCAGTAAATATCCTCAATTCAGGGTGAGGGAGTTTTAGCAAAAAGCAAGACTCATAGTGGCCTAGGTACAATGCAGGCCTGATTCCCCACAGGAGAACCTATCTGTGGGCATGAGTCCTGTGCATCTCTGAGTAGGAGCTGGGCCCACACCATGCAGAACAGTCTACTACACATACTCCTTCTGGCACACAGCTTCTCATTCTCAACAGCATTATGTGAGGGGCAGGGTGATATGCTCAGACCTCTGAAAATAGGAGAGTTCAGGGTCTGGAACTGTGAAGAGACCACCTAGGACATGCTAAACAGAAAAGGAGTCTCAGTGTTTTATGGTCTCACCTTGTAGTGGAATGTGCTATTCTGTTGGGAATTTTGAAAGCACTGCAGGAGAGAGCAGAAATCAATGGGCAGATAGCTTGGAATTTGAGGAAGATGGTCCAGAGACCAGGTTAGAGTCTTGGCTCCATCCTTTACCAGTTGTGCTTGATCTCTCTGCACATCAGTTTTCTTGTCTGTAAACAGGGTAATGATATGTCTCTGTTCAGACTTAAGATATGACATTTGAAATGTCTGATAACTGGCCCCATGGCAGATGCTCAGGAAAATGAGTTACCAGAGGGAGCTATACAGCAAGAGCCCATTAATAAAACTTAGAATCAGCTCGTTGGATCAGAGTGAAGACAGTTGGAGACTTTGTTATTTGTCCAATGTTTCCCTTGCCCTGGGTTTTTATTCATTTCCTGGTGTTTTAACCCTGGAATTAACAGGAAAGTCAAACAGACCCAGTTCTGTTTCTTTATTGCTGCATAATAAACCACCAAAAACATTTGACAAAATCCAGCACCTATTTATGATAAAAACTCTCAGTAAAGTGGGAATAGAGGAAACATACCTCATCATAATAAATGCTCTATGTGACAAACCCACAGTGAACATATACTCAACAGGGAAAAACTAAAAGTGCTTTCCTTAATATTGGGAACAAGACAGGAATGTCCACTTTCACCACTGTTATTTGACGTAATACTGGAAGTACTAGCCATAGCAATCAGACAAAAAGAAGAAATAAAAAGATTCCAAATTAGAAAGGAAGAGGTAAAACTGTCTTTATTTGTGGATGGCATGATACTGTATATATAGAACCCTAAAGATTCCACTCCTCAAAAAAACTACTAGAACTGATAAATGAATTCAGTAAAGTAGCAGGATACAAAATAAATATTTATAAATTAGTTGCATTTTTATACATCAATAATGAACTCCTAGAAGGAAAAACTAAGGAAAAAAATCTCATTTATAATTGCACCAATAAATAAATAAATAAAATACCTAGAAATAAATCTAACCAAGGAGATAAAAGGTCTGTACTCAGAAAAATTATAAAACACTGAAGAACAAAATGGAAAAAGATACAAATAAATGGAAACTTATGGATAAGAAGAATTAACATCATTAAGATGTCCATAAAACACAAAGCAATCTATAGATTCAATGCAATTCCTATCAAGACACCAATAGTATTTTTTCACAGAACAAGAACAAATAATAAAAAATTCTATATGGAACCACAAAAAATCCTAAGTAGCCACAGCAATCTTGAGAAAGAAGAACAAAGTTGTAGGTATCATGCTACCTGATATTAAACTATATTACAAGGCCATAGTAATTAAAACAGGATAGTACTGGCATAAAAACAGATACATAGGTCAATGAACAGAATAGAGAGCCCAGAAATAAACCTTTGCCTTTATGGTCAATTAATATTTGACAAAGGAGGCAAGAACATATAATGGGTTAAAGACAGTCTATTCAATAAATGGTGTGGGAAAAATTGGACAGATACATGCAAAAAATAAAACTAGATCATATTCTTATACCATATACAAGAATAAATTCAAAATGGATTAATGACTTAAATGTAAGACTTCAAACCATAAAAACCCTAGAAGAAAACAGGCAGTAAAATGTCTGACATTTCTCTTAGCAATATTTTTCTGGCATTTCTCAGACAAGGAAAGCAAAGTAAAAAATAAACATGGGACTACATAAAATTAGAAAGTTTGGCATGCTAAAGAAAACTGTCAACAAAATGAAAAGACAACCTACTTAATGCGGGAACATATTCACCAATGATACATCCAATAAAGGGTTAATAGGTAAAATTTTTAAAGAACTTACACAACTCAACACCAAAAAATACCAAACAATCCAATTAAAACATGGGCAGAGGACATGAAGAGACACTTCTCCAAAGAAGACATACAGATGGCCAATAGATATATGGAAAGAAGCTCAAAGTCACTACTCATCAGAGAAATGCAAATTAAAACCATAATGAAACAACTTCACACCTGTCAGAATGACTATCATCTATGAATCTACAAAAAAACAAGTGTTGGTAAGGATGAGGAGAAAGGTGTGCATTGTTGGTGGGAATGCAGATTGGCGCAGCCACTATGGAAAATAGTATGAATGTTCCTCAGAAAATTAAAAAAACAACTGCCCTATGACCCAGCAATTTTACTTTTGAGTATATACCAGAAGAAACCTAAAACACTAATTTGAAAGGATATATGCACTTCTATGTTCATGGCAACATTATTGATAGCCAAGATGTCGAAACAACCCAACTGCCTATCCATAGACTAATGGATAAAAAAGTGGTGGTACAGATATACGATGAAATATTACATGGCCATAAGAAAGAATGAAATCTTACCATTTATGATAGCATAGGTGTATCTACAGGGTATTATGCTAAGTGAAATAAATTAGAGAGAAACAACTACTATATGATTTCACTTACACGTGGAATCTAAAGAACAAAATAAATGAACAAACAAAGTAGAAACAAATTCATAAATACAGAGAACAGTCAGAGGGGATGGAGATTGGACTAGGATGGAAGGGGCTAAGAGGTATAAATTGGTAACTACAAAATAGTCATGCAGATATAAAGTATAACATAGGGAATACCATCAATAATATCATATGTATGGTGTTAAGTGGGTACCTGAAATATCAGGGGAATCATTTTGGAAAGTATATGATTGTCTAACTACTATGCTGTACACCTGAAACTAATAAAAAGTGATATTGAATGCAAACTATAATTGAAAAAAAAAACTGGCCTAGGAAGACTCAAACAACTCGGGCTTCTTGGGCATATCTCTCACATGGATGGTGATCTCTCCTCTGCAAGGATAGTAGTCTCCCTGTAAAACCAGAAGAAGACCAGAAAGAGCCCTCAGCGGCTTTCCTGGGTCCTGTACCTATTGTTGAAACAATCCCTGTGACCAAAGGGAGGTTGTGCTTTGATTGGCCCCACTTGGACTATGTGCTCCTTCTGAGTCAACTCCACCCAAATTACTTAGTCTGAGTATGGGAAAATTACGATTTTCAAGAGAAAAGTGAGGTGTGAATGGAAAAGCAAGGCTGTTAATATCCACTGGACTTTCTTGTTTCTCACTGACACTCAATAGATATTTGTTGATGATAAAGATGGGTGGAAAAATGTCTAACACCCCTTGCATTAAGATGCCAAGACCAGTAGCATTTTTGCCCAGACCAAAACCACACACAGTGTGTGTAGCCTTGGGGGTGGAGTGGTGGGTAGCTTGAGGGTTTTATAAAACTTACACTTTGGCCAAACTTGCATTGTTCTACATCTGCACTCTTGCTTGTCAGTTCTCCCACTTGGAATGACCTTTCTACCCATTACCGCTGTTTAAAATTGCATCATCCAATTTGTAATATCCAATTTGTGGTCACTTTAGTCGAAGGTGAGCTTTTCTTTCTCTGATCTTTATGGCCTTACTACTCAACATGTGGTCCAAGTGGCAGCAGCATCAGTCATCTCGGGACTTGTCAACAATGCAATATTTTGGTCCCCATCTCAGATCTATTGGTCAGAATCTTCATTTTAATACAACATTCGTAGGTGATTTGTAGGCACATCCAAGTGTGGGCAGCACCAGGGCAGTGGTGCTCACAGGGTGATGCAGAGAACCTGGAGGTACCTGAAATTCTTGAAGGGCTCTGAGAAGTCAAGTCTATTTCAGTACTGATACTAAGACTGCATTTTCATCTTCACTCTCTTTCACACATGAGTGTACAGCGGAGTTTTCCAGAAGCTCTATGACCTGGGAGGATGGGGTCACTCTGACGGGGGTATTGATATGTGTACTTATATGTTCTTGTGTTTAAAAATTTTGTTTTAATTTGAGATATGATAAATATAGTTAATATAACCCACATTATAATTTTTAGGTGTATAATGGGATTCTCACATCTGAAGGTTTGAGAACTGCAGCTCTTGGTCCTTCTGTCTCTGGGTAGGAAGTGTTGACTTTGCATCTCTGGCTTTCAGCACTGCTGGTGTTCCTGCTGTTGGTGCTCTTCTGGTGTGTGTCCATTGAGGACCACCTGTACCTCCTCATCTTTGAGGGCAAGGAGGAAGTCCTGGGGTTACTACTTGGGCATCTGGCTCCATGAAGTTCCTTTCTTTGGCTCATGCTTAGATATAGAATCTCAGAATACAAATATTTGCAAAGAGGTTTGAAAACAAATATTTGCAAAGAGGTTTGCAAAAGACATTTCAAAACTCTGCAAATTAGGAAGTTCTTTTGAATAACTAAAAAAAAATTAGATTCCAACCCCCTGCATTATCCCTTTACTCATGGAACTTTTCACTTTTCAGCACACACTGTTTTTCTCCCCATATGTAGGGGAGGAATTTTTGCTTCCATTTTAAGAAAAGCCACACAGATTAATAGAACTACATGGCTTTTCAATATCACTGAATGAGCCAGTGTCATATGGGACTTTAATCTCAAAATGCCTAGACAAGACTCCTTGTCACTATACCATGGGTCTGGGAGAGTACATAAATGAGACCAGTGGGTCCTGCATGCCTTACTACCATGAACAGTTGAAACATCAAGGGGTGGTGGAGCCAGCCAGACACTTAGATGCCAGGAATAGAATGCAGGGATGTAGCTGGGCATCTTCTGCAGGGGCCTAGATTCACCTACCCATTCTGAAACTCAGTTCATCCATCCAGTGCTTTCCTTCTGCCCCCTGATGGGCTTGTACCTACACTTGGGAGTTCCAGGTTTTTCTCCCAGCATTTGAAGAAATTTGTGTCCTTATTCTGACTGTTCATATGAGGAAATTGAGGCTTTGAGGTTAACTTGCCCAAAGATACAGTGGATAAGTGGCAGA
This sequence comes from Tonatia bakeri, assembly GCA_004024845.1. NCBI lineage: Eukaryota > Metazoa > Chordata > Mammalia > Chiroptera > Phyllostomidae > Tonatia > Tonatia bakeri. The sequence goes on along the minus strand of PVIA01004899.1, from coordinate 27,488 downwards.
CCTTGCCTTTGAAGACCTGACTCTTTGCTTCTGCCAAATCTCTCTGGCCCTCTTTCCTGATGGCTTGACTTTGCTAAGGGGCTAGATTTATGATCTAGCTCTTGTTCATCAGTGTGCTTCAGATACTAGGAAGGACTGTTTTAAGATTGTCTTTTGGAATCAAAACCTTTAAGGCTGAACTACAATTTCTCCCACTCCTCTCTCTCCCTTCTTTTCTTCTTCCCACCCCTCTTTTTTCCTCCCTCTCTCTCTCCTTCCCCTTTTCTTCCCTCCCTCCCTTCCTCTCATTCTTCCTTCCTTCTTTCTCTTCTTTCTTGCCTCCTTCTCATTCTTCTCCTCCTCCTTCCTTCTCTCTCTTCTCTCCTTTTTAGAAGCTTTTGGAATCCCAGAAAGTGTTTTCCAAGAGGTTGAAATATTCTTCTCTGGATAAAAGCATTGCTATTCCTGGTGCAAAGATGTTCTGTGTAAAAGCCACCCCACCCCACGCCAGTCTAGACACACTCACCACAGAAATGGTGAGGAGACTGATACTCTGAGCAGCTTAGGTTTGTAAAGGGCAGCTTTACCGGCTGCACCCAGGCACTTGAAATATCACATCCAGAATCCACTGGGTTCTCTTTCTATGACCCCACTCTTTCTAAGGTAAATGTGCTTTGCAGCAGTAGGGATTCAGGTGGAGGGCAAGAGAGCTATGGAGAAACCAGCACATTGAAATCCGGATAATCCCTAAACCTCATTTTCCCCATTACATATGACTACTTCTCTGCTCTGCTCCCTTTTGCAGGATTGGCCAAGAAGCCACTGGACGGCTCTGCCTGGCACTCCTTTTATCTTTTTGGCTTGAAGGGGCCATGGGCTAATGATCAGTGAAATCAGGAAAAGCCAATAGGCCCCATTAATTCACAAATTGGATCACCGGCCAGCCCCTGAATAATCAAGAGTTGCTGACACAAAAGTTGGTTTCTCTCTTTGATCATTAGCAAGCTCAGAACACACCTACCTTGGCTTCCTGTGGGAGTCCTGTGAGGAATTAAAGGCTGCTTCTGTTTGGCCAAATAAGATTCAGATATAGGACTAGAAGAATCCAGTGTCCCAGTGTTCTAGGGGAACTGTTTTATACGACAGTGAGGAGAGGATTGAAAGTCTAAAGAGGTTGTATAAATGTACTAAATTTAATGGGCAAGTTCTCTTCAGCATAGCTACTTCATCAAGAGGTCAGGAGAATGAACCGTATGTAAACTTTATCAAACTGTGTCTAAAGTTACATATCTTCATAGAGGCAATATAGTGCAGTAATGCTGACACTAATAATTTAGGCAAGAAAACTGGTGCACAAAAACTATAATTCTGAATATAAAGAGGATGGGAAGTCACAATTTGTATCGCAAGGTGATTTTTTTTTTAAACTAAGGCTTTCTCTCAGGCTTTGTAAAATATCAATGGTTTTCAAGTGACTTGACTGACAAAAACTGCATTTACCCATGAGTTGTTATCAATGGATTCATGTAGAATATGCTCCTGTGTTACTAAATTTTAATGATCATTAAGAAACATCCACCTACAGATGATCTTAGCCAAAAAGGTGAATGTAATAGATGCCCCCTTGTCAGCTTAGAAAGTCCCATGAACCATGATATTATGAGAGTGAATCCTAGAGCAAAGGGAAACCAAGAGTTTTTTTGGGTTTTCAGATCTCAGTGAGCTTGCTGAGAAAGAAAGGTTCCCAAGTTATGCTCTTGCAACAGCCTGAACCTTGGACTCTCTTTGGAGTCAGATATAAGATTGAGTTTCAACTTTGCTACTTATAGGCAATGTTATTGACTGTCTCTGAGCCTCACTTTCTGCCTATGCTTTACACCCTGATTAAAACACTCCAATCTTTTCCTGTCTCACCCAGAATAACATCCAAAGACCTTCATCTGGCTACTGCTGACCTCTTTGGTCTCTTGCTGACTAAGCTCTAACAACTCAGATGAGCCAAGCTCACTTTGCTTCAAGACCTTTGCACATGTTTGCTCTCATCTCAGGAAGTGGGAGCCTTTGCATGGCTCCCATGCTGACCTCATTCAGGTCCTTGCTCAAATATAATGTCCTCAGAGAGATTCTTCCCAGTTACACATCCTCAAGTCCCCTCCTCTTCTCCCTTCTACTGTCTTGACTTTACTTCACAGTAGTTATCATTGCCTGAGATACAATATTTATTCACTTGTTGATTAATTTGTTATTTGTCTCTGCTGATAAAAATGTAAGACTGTGTAAGCAGGGGCTTTGTCTCATTTGGCCTGTTTCAACTGCCTATGACTTTGCCTTTACTTAGCATAGACATCCAATGGTCACACAACAAATGACCTTGGAAATGGTGATCATTAGACTGGCCTTGGAGATGTTGTCAGGATTAGGAATGATGTAGGTAAATCCTTGGATAGGGATAGAGCCAGTAAATGGTAAGTATTATTGTTGTTAATATTAATTAGCATGAGCCTAGTAAACTCTAAGCTTTGTAAATATTTGCTGAATCTGTTGGATTTGACAGACCTGAGGGACGTTTAATGGACAGTGAATCAATTTCTCTTAATGAAAACACCTCAGGAGGCTGTGTATCTGAGGCTCCTGTCAAAATTCCCTTCTCCTGCTCATGGATGTAAAAATCAAATGCTTGCAAGCCCAGGTAGAGTATAGAAACAGCTGAAGCAGTCTGGGTGGGAACTGTTGAACAGGAAAGGCCATGCTCAACTTCTGGTAAAGATCCAAGGTTTTCGGATTATGTGCTTTTAAAAAAATATTTTGCTTTTAGGTTTAATATATGTAATAGTATATACTTTTTTGTATAAGTGTTGAAAGAAGGACATTTCCTAGCATTTAAAATTTACTTTTAATCTTTAAAATTTGACACTATTACAGATGTCCTCCATTTCCAGTCCCCCTTTGCTCACCTCCAACCCTCCCCTATTTGCTTTTTAAAGAGAAATGAAAAATCCATATATTTATGTAAGATCTTATTTTAAAATTATAGTAATTGTGTTGGGGTCCCACTGTGTGGTGCCACTCCCACATTTGGTGAATCATTAGAAGAACTCCCAGGACTGAACATATAGTCATGCTCATGGCTAAATTTTATGACAGTGCACTTGGAAGAGATGCAGAGGGATTGTAAAGGCAGAGTCTGATGGGGGTGATGTCTAGGCTTCCTTCTGTTCTCTCCCTCCCATTGGGGTTCACACAGAGCTCACACTCTCTGCTTCTCCAGCAACACAATGCAGCAACATGTGTGCCATGTTTCCATGCAGGGAAGCCCATTAGGGCTTCAGCACCCAAGGATTTACTGGGAACTGGTCCCTCTGCTGAGCACATACTAAAATTCCAGACTCTCAGGGTAAAGTAAGTATCCAATCTAAACCATCTTGTTTTATAGCCTAGGCACAAGGAGCCTCTTTTCTCATTCAGTGACTGTTTTCTGTGTAAGAAACTGCTTGGCAACCAAGCTTTTTTTACAGAACACTTTAAACATACAAACAAGAAGAAATTTATATAATGAAGCTCCATGTGTTCATTCTCCTCTGCAGCAGTTAACATACACCTATGTTGATTCATGTATGTCCCCACCCACTTCCCATCCCACCCTGAATTATTTTGAAGCAAATCCCAGACATCAAATCTCATCTGTAAGACTTCAGTAGGTATCTCTAAGTGATAAGGACTCTTGAAAATGATCTGGAGTACAATCTGCTAGTATGCAACTTTCATCCTAGTCCCAAATAAAGATTCTTGGTTTACTGGCTGCATTTCCAGACCCTCCCCCTGCCAATATCACTACCCCATGATTTGAGCCTGAAGAGAGTGTAAGAAAGCTCATTTATGGAGCACTCCTATGCCCCAGGTGATTGGGGCAATACAGCTTACACTGAATTTTAGCAGAGATAATTCCAGTGGTGTTAGTGAATATGCCTTAGGCTTCTTTGCCTTGATTTTAAACTGGCAGAAGGCAGTAGCTGCACCTGCTCTTAGCATGCCACTTTAGCTCTGGAAGACCTGGATGGAGGCTTGCATGATTTCCTTTATGCCCTCTAGTTGGAATTCACCAAACTGCAAGGTTAAGAATACAGTCTTCCAACAGCCAAATTGGCCCAAGACTTCTGACCCCAACTGCAAGGATCCAACTTACAAATTTAGAGGGAAGAGTCCATACAAGACCACCCTCTTTTCTGACACCAACTGCAAGTTCAGGGGTTTCCCAAAACCATCTCATGTTTGATTCACCAGACAGTCTCACAAAACTCATAGAAACTTATAGTCATGGTTACTATTTATTATAGGGAAAAGTACAAGTCAGAATTAGTGGCATTTAGGAGGTTTTCAAATGCAAAGTTTCTATGTTTTCAAGACCTGCTACTCTCCCAACATCAATGTGTGACAATATGTGTGAGTATCAACAACCTGGGAAGCTCATCCAAGCCTCAGTGTCCAGAGTGTTTGTTGGGGCTTTGTAACATAGTCATGATTGATTGATTGACCATCCATTGGTTAAAGTCAGTCTTCAGCACCCCTTTCCTAGAGGTCCATCTGATAAAATGTGGTTGGAGTGGCCCAGGCTGGATAACCTTGTTAGCATAAACTATCAGGTATGGTGCCACAGGTCTACCATGAATAACAAAGACACTCCTATTACTCAAGGAATTCCTGGAGGGCACCAGATGAAGGTCCCGATGAGGGGCTGGAACCACAGAGACTAGCTTTTGTGGCTTTTTCTCATCATCTGCTGCCCTCCTCTCCTTCCTTGCTGGTGCTACTGGTTGCCTCTGTAGCCAGTAAACCAGTAATGACCACAGCAAGTCTGGACTTGGGAAAGTGCCCCCACTGGCTGTTCCCTGCTTCAGCAAACCCTCAAGACTCCATATGGGGTGAAGGCCAGCCCACATGGGTGCCTGCTGGGTAGGTGAGGAGGAATGGCAGAACTAATGGTAGGACTACCATGAGTCAGCAGGTTGGGAACTAGCACAAGGGTACAGAATACACCAATTAAAGAGAGGATTGAACATGCTTTGGTGATAGAAGGAACACAGAAAATACTGGGATTGGAATCTACTGTTTTTTTTTTTGTTGTTGGTGGTGGTTTTGCAGGGGGAAAAGGGTCATTAAGCAAATTGGAGTAGAAAAGAGAAACTGAGATTGGACTATGTAGAACCAAGGATGGATAAAGCACAGAGAATGTGCTTTGGAGAGGCAGAATGAGTGCCAGAACAGAATGCCCTAGGGCATTATGACCTCCTGGATCCTTAGAGAATGTGTTATCTTGTGGAACTAGATTTGCTAGGTACTGGCAAGTCTCTGAAAGAATCAAAAAAGTGGTTTGGAAGGGACTTAGATATTACTTCCTTTTTAAAAAAAATATATTTTATTGAGTATGCTATTATAATTGTCCCATTTTCTCCCCTTCACTCCCCTCCACCCTGCATACCCCTTCCCACCCACATTCCCCCCTTTAGTTCATGGTCATGGGTCATATATATAAGTTCTTTGGCTTCTACTTTTCCCATACTATTCTTACCCTCCCCCTGTTGATTTTCTGCCTACCATCTATGCTACTTATTCTCTGTACCTTTTCCCCTTCTCTCCCTCTCCCATTCTCCTGTTGCTAACCCTCCATGTGATCTCCATTTCTGTGTTTCTGCTCCTGTTCTAGTTGTTTGCTTAGTTTGTTTTTGTTTTTGTTTTAGGTGTGATTGTTAATAATTGTGAGTTTGCTGTCATTTTATTGTACATATTTTTAATGTTTTTTTCCTTAGACAAATTCCTTTAACATTTCATATAATAAGGGCTTGGTGATGATGAACTCCTTTAACTTGACTTTATCTGAGAAGCACTTTATCTGCCCTTCCATTCTAAATGAAAGCTTTGCTGGGTAGAGCAATCTTGGATGTAGGTCCTTGTCTTTCATGACTTGGAATACTTTTTTCCAGCCCCGTCTTGCCTGTCAGGTCTGTTTTGAGAAATCAGCTGATAGTCTGATGGGAACTCCTTTGTAGGGAACTGCCTCCTTATCTCTTGATGCTTCTAGGATTCTCTCCTTCATTTTAATCTTGGGTAATGTAATTATGATGTGTCTTGGTGTTTCCCCTTTGGGTCCAACTTCTTTGGGACTCTCTGAGCTTCCTGGACTTCCTGGAAGTGTATTTCCTTTGCTAGATTGGGGAAGTTCTCCTTTACTATTTGTTCAAATAACTTTTCCACTTGTTGCTCTTCCTCTTCTCTTTCTGGTACCCCTATAATTCGAATGTTGGAATGTTTAAAGATGTCCTGGAGTCTCCTAAGCCTCTCCTAATTTTTTTGAATTCTTGTTTCTTCATTCTTTTCTGATTAGATGTTTCTTTCTTCCTTCTGGTTGATGCCATTGATTTGAGTCCCAGTTTCCTTCCCATCATTATTGATTACCTGTGCATTTTCCTTTATTTCACTTAGCATAGCCTTCATTTTTTCATCTAATTTGCAACCAAATTCAACCAATTCTGTGAGCATCCTGATTACCAGTCTTTTGAACTGTGTATCTGGTAGGTTGGCTACCTCTTCATCACTTAGTTGTATTTTTTCTGGAGCTTTGATCTGGTCTTTTATTTGGGCCATTTTTTTTTTTTTTGGTCTCATTTTACCTGTTACATAATGAGAGGCGGAGCCTTAGGTGTTCACCAGGGCGAGGTAACACAGGATGCTGTGTTGTGATGCTGTATGTGGGGAAGGGGTCTGAGAGGGAACAATGGTGCTTGCTCCACTCTCTGCCAAGTTTCAGTCACTTTCCCCACTTCCCCCAAGCAAATTGGGCCCTTCTGGTGCTGATTCCTGTGTGGGTGAATTTGTGTAGATTCTAGGACCCTGTGGCTCTCCAAAAAACTTTCCTGTTTGGTTGGGAGTTCCCGCTCCTCCTTTTTTTCCACCTGGTTTATCTGAATGCGAATGTGGGACTGCCCAGTCAGCTGCTGCCTTACTGACCAGCTGCAGCCTTGCCTCGAGTCCTCTCCACCCCTGCTGCCCGACTCCACCCCTCCTATCAGTCTGGATGAATATGTCTTCTTTAACTCCTTGGTTGTTGGACTTCCATACAGTTTGATTTTCTGTCAGTTCTGATTGTTTTTTGTTTTTAAATTGTTGTTGTTCTTTTGGTTGTGTGAGGAAGCACAGTGTGTCTACCTATGTCTCTATCCTGGCCGGAAGTTGATATTACTTCTTTGTTTAAGCTCAAAAATTGAATGTTATTTTTCTGTGATTTGACATTCAGTTAAATATAAGAAAAACAACAACAAGAAAATAAATTCCAAGAGTTTAGAAATTACTTTCTAGGAGCCAGGGACAAGGTCAGATCTATACTTTGGCAGAGCCAACTTCTTTACTACATACCTCCACTCTTGTCCAAATATCCTTAGACCCAGCCCCAGGCATCCTCCTCATACTTTCCAACCCCTATGTACCTCTCTATCCTCTAATTTCCCATGGCACTGACTCTTCTTAATAGACAAGTTTCTCACACAGGAGTGAAGCACAAGCTTTAGGACAGACACTTGGCTTCCAGTTCAGACTCCATTAATTACTAGCTGTGTGACTTTGGGAAAATTACTTAGCCTTTATGCATCTCAATAAATGCTAGTTGTTATTTTTTGTTGGTAATTAATTTCATATTATTTACAACATGTGTACTTGAATGATGGTATGCCCCTTTATTTTGTACTGTTATTTAAACTTTTTTAGGCCTTAATTTCTATGTTGCAAGCTTTTTGAAAGAAGGGATTAGCATTTTAAATGCAGATAGTAAGGCACCAAGGATACAGACACGAATGGCTCAGTTTTATTCCAGAGGAACTTCTGGTGTTCCTGGGGGGAGGAGGAAGATAGGTAGATATAATTACAGTACAATGTGATTTGTCCTGAGATGGAAGTAAACTAAGTATGTTTTGGGACCATGGAGAAGGAGAAGGACCTAGTTTAGGGTTTAGGAAGAGAGTGGGGAGGAGGTCAGAAAGGATTCCTGAAGGAGGTGGCATGTGAGCAAGACTCTTGTTAAACTATTTTGATTTACCAACTTTGGTGTGCATTAGAAGCACTAGAGGGGTTGTTAAAAATAGTTAGCAGGGCCCTCCTGACCTATTGACTAAGTGCACAGGGATAGGGTGTAGACATCTGTTTTTTTTTATTTTTGTTTTTTTTAAACCTACCTGGCTCCTCTAAGTATTTGTGTTTTCAGAGCCAGCAGGGTATGCCAAATTTTGTTTTGCTGCTTGTTTTAGTCAGTTGGCTACTGTAACAAAGTACTATAGCTGGGGTTGCTTATAAACAACAGATATTTACTTCTCACAGTTTTGGAGACTGGAACAGTGGTTAGGCACCAGCATGGTTGAGTTCTGGTGAGAGCCCTCTTCCGAGTTCATCACACCACAGGGTAGGGTTTCAACTTACAAATTTTGGGACAACACAGACATTCAGTCTATATAACAGTACTGTGCATTAGAGTACAAATTACTAGTTTCAGTAAGTTCATCTTATTATTAAAATAGACAATATTTGGCAAACGTAAACAAAGAATTCATCTTCTGGAAGAGTTTTTGACTGGTAGTAGAATAGATTAATGACCACAGACCTATGTGTATAGAATATGACCAGGGACATTTGGAAGCAACAACAAAGAACATAACTACTGCCAGAGAAGTCTGACCAACCAGCAGCTTCCCTAGGTGCTAAAAGAGTATAAGGAGCTCACGTTCAAGGTTGATGTACAGGGAACCCAACCAATACCCACAGAAGGACAACTGGGATGCTCAGCTGCATGAAGCCATATTTGGGGAGGATAGTGATGTGACCTGTGCTGTACTTGTTGAGTGCCACTGCAAGGTGTGTTGTAATTGGAGATGCTAAACATCTCTGGATTAAAATCCTTCAGGGAAGGAACAAGTACAGATGTCTCCTATTACTTCCTAAACAAGGGGGCTTCATTTCTCTTATTGCAATTGAGAAGATAGGTAATGAGTTACTAACAGCCAAGACTTGAGAATCAAGTCTTCTTTTTTACAAAGTATATTTTATTGATTATGCTATTTAATTGTCCCAATTTTTTCCTCCCATTTATGTTACCTCCACCCTGCCACCAGCATTCCCCTCTCCTTAGTTCATGTCTATGGGTTATATATATATAAGTTCTTTGACTTCTCTGTTTCCTATACCACTCTTAACCTCTCCCCATTTATCAATTATGCTTCTTATTCCCTGTACCTTTCCCCACATTCTTCCCCTCCCCCTCCCCACCGAAAACCCTTCATGTGATCTCCATTTCTGTGGTTCTGTTCCTGTTCTAGTTGTTTGCTTAGTTTTTGTTTTTGTTGTATTAGGTTCAGTTGTTGATAGTTGTGTTTGTTGTCATTTTACTGTTCATAGTTTTTGGTCTTCTGTTTCTTAGAGAAGACTCTAACATTTCATATAATAAGGGCTTGGTGATGATGAACTCCTTTAACCTGACCTTATATGGGAAGCACTTTATCGGCCCTTCCTTTCTAAATGATAGCTTTGCTAGATGGAGTAATCTCGGCTATAAGTCCTTGCCTTTCATGACTTGGAATACTTCTTTCCAGCCCCTTCTTGCCAGCAAGGTTTCTTTTGAGAAGTCAGCTGATAGCCTTATGGGAACTCCTTGTAGGTAACTGTCTCCTTTCCTCTTGCTGCTCTTAGGATTTTCTCTTTGTCTTTAATCTTGGGCAACTTAATGATGATGTGCCTTGGTGTGTTCTTCCCTGGGTCCCACTTCTTTGGGACTCTCTGGGCTTCCTGGACTTCCTGGAAATCTATTTCCTTCACCAGATTAGGGAAGTTTTCCTTCATTATTTGTTCAAGTAAGTTTTCAACTTCTTGCTCTTGTTTTTCTTTTTATGGCACCCCTATGTTTCTGATGTTAGGGCACTTAAAGCCCTCCCAGGGTTTCTAAGACTCTCCTCATTTTTTTTTTTTTTTGAATTCTTGTTTCTTCATTCTGTTCCAGTTGGATGTTTACTTCTTTCTTTTGTTCCAAATTACTGATCTGAGTCCCGGTTTCTTCCCCCTCACTGTTGGTTCCCTATATATTTTGCTTTATTTCACTTTGGGTAGCTTTCATTTCTTCCTTCATTTTGTGGTCGAACTCAATGAGTTCTGTAACCATCCTGATTAAAGTACTTTGAACTCTGCATCAGATAGGTTGTCTATCTCCTTGTTGCTTAGTTCTTTTTCTGGAGTTTTGATCTGTTCTTTCATTTGGGCCATATTTCTTCATCTCAGCACACCTATTATGTTGTAGTGGGGTAGGGCCTTAGGTATTCAGCAGGATGAGGTGACCCTCTTTGCTGCTTTGTAGCGCTGTCTGTGGGGGAGGGGTCAGAGAGCAAAAAATGCCACTCACTTGCTCTGCTTTAGTCCCACTTTCATATGAACTGTCTCATGTGAGACTGGGAGGTTCCCCTGCTATTGCCACTCCTGCAGTAGTTTATAGCTAGCTTTGAGTCTTTAGTTTCATGTTCAGCCAGTTCCACCTTGCCTACGTGGTCTGCCACCTTGCCTGGAGTCCTCTTAGCCAGTCCCTTCTCTCCTGTGCATCCTCCCTGCTTGGCTGCCCATCTCCTATCTCAGTCCCTCCTACCAGTCAGGGTGGATGTTTCTTTAACTCCTTGGTTGTTAGAGTTCCATGCAGTTTGATATTCTGGCACTTCTTGGATGTCTATTATTTTTAGATTGGTTGTCATCCTTCTTTTGGTTGTACGAGGAAGTGAAGTATTTCTACCTACACCTTCATCTTGACTGGAACCCTCAAAATCAACTCTTAATAATAGATACGGGTTTTACAATCAGACTTTAGATTATTGAAGAGGAAAGGGTTGCTAGGGATCTCACCCTTCCCCCAACTATGTTCCATGGAACTCTAGGAGTCCCATGGAGCTTTCTAAGGCTCATTGGGCTGAGCAGGGTAGAATTTTGGCCTCCCTCAGAGCCTATGACCATTTTCAAACAGATAATTTCCCCTGTTATTTGCTTTATTTGTTTATACTTCTTGGTATTGTTTTCTTTTAGAGAGTATTCTGGGGCTAAAAGAACAGTTTGCCAGCAGCTGATCTTATTGACCCCCTTTGTGTTGTAAATGTGCAGGGTGAGACTCAGAGGAAGTATCTCATCCACATTGTTCAGTTCTTGCTGCCTGGATCTGCCTGGGAGACTGGTCTGATGCCTGTGTGCAGCTCTTGCTGCAGTCCTGTGGGCCTCAGTCCTGTCCCGGGATGACTTGGAATAGATAATGCTTATCTCTGTAGACACTAGTGTGAAGGACGGAAGGATGCCTGGTCTGAACATGCTTGTGAGACAGTGTATCCTCAATCTGACAGGCCAACTATAAAAATCCTGCAATTTTTGCCTCCTGCAGAAGTATTTATGAAATTGCTTTATGGTTGACTTCTTGTGGGGACAGGGTATTTAACGGAGGTTTCTAGACATCACAGGAAACTAAACTAACCTAGGAAGGAATTCTCTTGAGTACCACAATCCATCTTTCTGGAATGCTGGGTTGACAACTAGAATGGCCACAAGAGGATCTGAGATAATTGTGGAACTAACAAGCTTTTGGTCCATAAACAAAGAAGACATACTCCTGCCTAGGTGATGTGGGTCCTGGGGTCATGGAGGAGTGGTGATGATTACTTAGGTTTTAGATCATGTTCTACAGTGGCTGTTGCTAAAAAGAAACAGGGCCAGGAATTAGGAGACCCAGGACATGAGTCTGGCTTGTCTCTTGTTAACCTCATAATCTGGAACATGTGTTTTAAACTCTATGAGCCAAGACAGCAAGCTCCTCAAGGCAAGGACTAAATTTTATCAATAGTATGGAGCACAGTGCCCAGCACACTGAGCATTCAAAATCCTAAGAAAGCCATGTTCGGGGTGCCCTCGAGCCACTGCTTAGTGTAAGAATCATTCACTGCTTGTCCCATTTGAGAACTGTCTCTCCCCTACTCACTAGTACTATTGCCTTACCCTTTCCTTAGTAACTGCCCCCTTCTTACTCTCTCATTTGAAATACACCTTCTTCTTACTATTCAGCTCTATCTTCTCCACTGAAGATGAGATTGTGCTGTGAATGAGAGAAGCATGGGATATGGGAGGGGAGAGGAGGACTGAGCAGATTTTGTGCAGTTACATAAAATGTTTATGGAAGAACATGGTGGGGTGGTCCTCTGAGTGTGTCCTGCATGGTCACTAATATGTTGTGGCTGAATGAAGGTGTGAAAACTCTAGCCAGAGAGCCATATAATCATCCATTAAACAAATACTCATCTCCTGTGGTGTGCTAGGCATCTTGGGGCAAAAGACAAAAAAATGTAGATACCTTCTTCTCCAAAGGAATTCAGGCACATATAATGAAGTACTGTAGAAGAGCTGTCAGTCATAATAAGCAACAGTATAAAAGGTGTTTCATGGCAGAACATGAGTAATTAGAAATACAGAGCTTCTGTGATAAAAGTATCTGAGATGGAAGGTACTGGAAGAGCTTTCTTTCTGGAAGAGGAGAAACATCCTGTCTTTGGTTAAGTTGGAAGCAGACCTGAAGTTTCCCAGAGCTACTCTGGACAGTTGAACAGGTTGTTCACTGTTCCTAGCATCCAGCTGAGGGGATAATGGAGGCTGCCATCCAGTTGACGTTCCTTTCATTGAGCTATGCACACCAGTGAGGTGCACAATGCACTGAGTAGACTCACAAGACACTGGCCATCAGCCACACTACTATCCAACCTTCTGCAAACTTGAGAGGCAGATCTGGGCTCTTTATCCTTTCATGCTCTACCCCTCACTACTGGGCATGTTAGGGGACAATTGCCTTTCCATTTTCTCATGTGTCCATGTAAGATGACTCTAAAATATTTTGGGGTCATAAATCCTTTTGAGAATCTGGTGAAAAATTTGGACACTTTCCCTCCAAAAAGGTACATTCACACATAGGCTTGCATGAAATGTCAGGGAATTTGTTGACCCCAAATATATCAGAAGAAGTGAGCTTCTTTCAGAGGCCACTCCCTGTGGCCAAAACACTCCTGCATGGGAGTAATAGTTTTGGCCTCATAGAGGAAGAATGGGTCACCTGACTGATGGCTGACACCACTGATTAACATTGCTCAGTTGAGTGGAGTTGATTGATTCAAAGACTGGAAACATCAGAGATTCAACGTCTTTCTTTTCTCTTCACACTGGGTAGTTTGAGGTAGCAATGCTGGATGTGTATGTGTCTTCTGCAGTTTCAAACTCTCCCTCTGGTGACTATTCCTCAAAACTCAGGAGTTTGAGACAGGGAGGCTTAGCATAGATCTAGAATCACGTGGCTTTGTAGGTGGTCACCTGTGGTTGGACATGTGAGGTTGAGGACCATATGGGCACAGTATTGTCAGTGTCAGTTCTTAATATGAATATGAGTAACTATTAAAAATACATAAATTATAATAGTAAAAAAGGTCATGCATGGATCAATACTGAGATTGTGACACGAACTAAGGATCATGATTCATCTACATCTGTGCATTGAGGCTGGGCAAGAGGCAGAGTACAGGTCCTAAAGAGCCTCGGGGGGTACACATTAAGGAATGGGGCCTTGAAAGCACCAGAAGAGCAAGTTATATAAACTGGGGAACTGGGGAGTGATGCATTAAGAGTTACCTGTTCTTTCCTTCTTTTTCTTCCTTTTCTTTTTTTTGGGGGGTATGTGCAGGGGAATAGATTACTACTAAATCACTGTGATTGCATGTAGGGGAATTATTAGAGAAAGAAAATGGTGTTAGGAAGTTTTCATAGACTCTAAATCAGCGTAGTGATAGCAAGAACAGAAGAAGGAAGACTGACTTGAGACCTAACCCAGGGGATTTCTGGCAGGACCTTATGATTGATCGGATTTAAGAAGTTGAGAGGAGATAGAATTCAAGCCCAACTCCTAGCCTAGGTGGGTGTTTTTGTTTTTGTTTTTAGTCTCCTTGAGTTTTTATTTATTGTCCTAGCAGGGACTATGAACAAATATAGGCTCAAGTTTTGTGTAAGCAATATTGACAAAAAAAAACAAAAAACAAACAAAACCCATCTTCTTTATCTATGAGGTAGAAAAAAATACAAAATTCTGAATTTTCATTTTGAATACAGCCTGAGTTAGAGGAACTTGGCCACCTGCAAACCTATGCCTCTTTCTCATGAAAGAAACTTGAGACTTCCTGAGTGACCAGGAATCCTGTAGAGAGACCCGAGTTTCTGCGCCATATATACCCATAGGGTTTTATTGTAACTTACGATTCTTTTTAGGGCATGAAGAGCTGTCTTTCCCAAAGGAGAGAGAAAACCTAAGGTCTTTGTGTTCTAGGACTATGACCCAGATGTAGTCTGTCTGCTCCAGGTGAGGCTTCCTGGGCTGTCTGTCCCAACCTGAACCAGCACTGTGTGCTCTGGAAAGAAGCCTAGTCCCCAGTGTTCTCCCAGTGCTCAAGGAGGCCCCTACCTGAGCTAGTGGTCCAGGGAGCTGGGAATAAAGTAGAGATGCTGCTGTCAGAGGCTCAGGCTGAGGACAGGTGGGGTAGGTGGTGCTGGCCAAGGATGGAAAGGCAGGTAACTTGGCAGCCTGGCACACAGTAGTCTGCTCAGGCCTCTTGGAAATAGACCCATGTCCCCAGAAGCCTCCTGGCATAGGCAGGATATCTTCATGATATCTCAGCTAGCTTGCCTACCACTAGAAGTCAAACACTAGCTTGGGTAAAGAGATGGATTTTAAGGACACCAACTAAGCTCCTAGAATAGGAGGAGAGGCTATGTTTATCATAATAAATAACATTTACTGAGCACTAACTCTGTGCCAGGCACTGTGCTAAGAATTCAATAAGTATAGTATTTAATGCTCATGAGGATGTTTTAGTATATTATTGCTGTTTTACAGATGGGAAACCTGAGCCTCCAAAAGTAAAGTCACTTATCCAAGATCATGAAAATTAGCAACCATTGGGGTTGTTTTGAAGTGTGTCAACTTGGTTAGGTTAAGGAAAATTCTCAAAATTCCCTTTCTTACATATTCTGGGTTAAGGATGTGCTACAAGAGAGATTCTTATGGGAGCTGTACAAGCTAGAAGGGAAACAGTGGTCCTTCTGTGGCTCACACATGTTGCTGACCACATTGGTGTGAGGCAGCTGTTGGCCTGAAACCACTTCACCTTCCCATGAATCCTCCATCAGGTGTCCTGACTCTTTGGCCATGTGTGTATTTAGGTCTGTTACAAAAACACTGACTTCTGCAGGACACCCACACACTAGGGTTGGAGAAAATATAAAACTGACATGGGTTTTAGTCCACCTTGTGGGCTGGAGATTGTCCTTGTGGATTCCTGCTGGTTCTTATTCTCCTTCTTCCCTTCCTAATTTCCTGCCCTGTAGGTTTCAAGCTCCACCACCAGATGTAAAGACACATCATAGAGAGACCAACTCTTCCACTTACTTATGTAAGGTCAAATCCCTGTAAAAAATTCCTTTATATAAATATACAGGGATACATAAACATATATGGATATGTAGATATGTTCATACATGTGTGTATATACATGATATGAATGTGTATATGTGTGTGTATAATGATATGTGTGTATATAAATGATATGATACACACATATCATTTATATATATATATCTGCCAGTGGTTCTGCTTCTCTGACTGAGTCTGACCAGTGATCAATACTGTCACAGCGGTGCAGCCGGGACCTGATCTTAGGTAGGTACACCACAAGACCTGCACACACTATCAACTCAGAATTCATGGCAGTGGGAGAGGGGTTCCACTCTGGACAGGCTGAAATGGAGGTAACTGTGGGACCTTGGGGGCTGAGTCACAGTCAGTTGGAGGCATATAAAGCTTGTTTGCATCAGATGATCAGGGAAAGGGAAATCAATGTGGGCTGGTTGGAATTGGAAACAAGTTTTATGGTGGAGAGACTTGATTTAAGTCTCAAAGGCTGTTAAGAGCTGATTAAATGGATGGGTGTGGAGGTGCAGGGGGCAGATTGCATATGGTTAAATTGCATGAGGAAGGCCCACAGCAGGAATGAGCAAGGTCTAAGGCTATCAGCCTGAATGGTCTAGGAGAGGTGTATTGATTATATAGCCATTGTGATCTCTTCAGGTTTGTGACATATCTCTTCAAAAACATAGTGGGCTCTGGGCATTGTGTATTGCACCTGGTGGGGTAAGGTTTTGGTTTAATTTAATTCAACTTGCTTCAAACATTGGTGAGCACCTACTATATCATAGCCTTGTGCTGGATATAAATACAAATAAAACATGCACTGTATCCTGGAAAAACTTTTTGTTCAGGTTATAGATAAATATATTTTGGTTAAATTAGAAGAAATTGAAACATTCGGTCAATAACAGGACTGACCCTGGACTCCTAACTCTATTTTGGGCTAATCGTGCAGATGAAGCGATGAAACTCAGGTCAGTCTATACACCCACTCATCTCCTCCATCCACTCATCCAAAGCAAGCTTGTTCTACTTACCATTCTATCTAACATTCATCTATTTCTAGGAATCAATCATTTATTATTTTTTCTGTTCTTAAGTGAGGAAGGGCAGAATTTGAGGAGCCTAAAAAATTAGCCATGCATAAAGTGACAGTTATAAAATAAAAGAGGATGAAAAGAAAGTAGAGAGGAACATATTGGCACCACCAGTGACTGAATCAGTTATTGAAGGTGAGCACTGACACCAATGCCAGGTATAATAGAAACTAAGGCAAAAACAGGAAAGCAATGGTATACACATTAGTTACCCAGTTGATACTATCTGAAGAGAGAAAGAATAAAAGCAGGAAGAACTAGTTTTTCCACCATCTGTGAAGAGGAAGGATTTATTTTTATTTAAAAAATTTTATTGTTGTTCAATTAAAGCAGTCCCATTTCCCCTCATTACTCTTCCCTGCCATGCCCATTCCCCCCACATTCAATCCCCCCCATTATCCTTGTCCATGTTTCCTTTAGACATGTTCCTTGACTTGACCCTTCCTCTTCTTTCCCCCATTATCTCCCTGTCCCCTTCCTTCTGGTCACTGTCAGTTAGTTTTTTATTTCCATATCTCTGATTCTATTTTGCTCACTTGTTAGTTTTGTTGACTAGATTCCACTTATAGGTGAGATCATATGGTATTTGTCCCTCACTGCATGGCTTATTTTACTTAACATAATGCTCTCCAGTTCCATCCATGCTGTTGCAAAGGGTAGGAGTTCCTTCTTTCTTTTTGCTGTGTAGTATTGGTTATACTGTACATTGTGTAAATGTACCAGTTTTTTGATCCACTCATTTACTGATGGGCACTTAGGCTGCTTACAGCACTTGGCTATTGCAAATAATGCTGCTATGAACATTGAGGTGCATAGGTTCTGTTGAGTTGGTGTTTCAGGATTCTTAGGGTATAATCCTAGCAATGGAAATGCCATGTCAAAGGCAGTTCCACTTTTAGTTTTTTGAGGAAATTCCATACTGTTTTCCACAGTGGCTGCACCAGTCTGCACTCCCACCAACAGTGCACTAGGGTTCCTTTTTCTCCACAACCTCGCCAGCACATGTTATTTGTTGATTTCTTAATGATGGCCATTCCGACTGGTGTGAAATGGTATCTAATTGTGGTTTTAATTTGCATCTCTCTGATGGCTAGTGATATTGAGCATCTCTTCATATGTGCCTGGGCCCTCTGTATGTCCCCCTTGGAGAAGTGTCTGTTCAAGTCCTTTGCCCATTTTTTTATTGGATTGTTTGTCTTCCTTGATGGAGTTGTGTGAGTTCTTTATATATTTGGGGGATCAAATGCTTGCTCAAGGTATCATTAGCAAATATATTTTCACATATGGTTGGTTTTATTTTCATTTTCCTGATGTTTTCTTTAGGAGTTCAGAAGCCTTTTAATTTGATATAGTCCCATTTGTTGACTCTTTCCTTTATATCCCTTGCTGTAGGGGACAGATTGGCAAAAATATTACTGTGTGGAATACCTGAGATTTTCCTGCCTATGTTCTCCTGTAGGACTTTTATGGTGTCATGACTTATATTTAAGTCTTTTATCCACCTTGAGTTTATTTTTATGTAGAGTATACCCTGGTGGTCAAGTTTCATTTTTTTTGCATGTAGCTGTCCAGATTTTCCAACATTTGTTGAAGAGGCTATTTTTACTCCATTTTATGCTCCTGCCCCCTTTGTCAAATATTAATTGACCACAGAGACTTGGGTTTATGTCTGCGTTCTCTATTTCTGTTCCATTGGTCTATGTGTCTGTTCTTATGCCAGTACTAGACTGTTTTTATTACAGTGGCCTTGTATTATATTTTGATATGAGGTATTGTGACCATAGAGGGAAGATTTATTGTGTCAGGGCTGTGTGAGGACACCAGTAGCCTAATAGATGCTGTCTTTTGCTGCAGTTCTAGAAAGTCAGAGAAATGCTCCTCAAATGTTTTTCCCATCAAACCTCTGTAAAATCTAAAAGGATAACATTAAATCTATTTCAGCTCAGGCTTTTCAGTGGTGCTCTAAGGTGATGAGGTTCAGCTATGTTACATTCTGATGCTCAGACTTAGAACAGAGATTGAGCCCAGAATACTGAGGAGAAAGGCTAGTTAGCTGGTTTTTAGGCTCTTTCAAATTTCATTCATCTCCAGATAGCTTTTGAAGGTAAGTGTTCATTTCAGTGTTCATTTCATCTCTATACCAGAAAGATCTCTTCATCTCTAAAATATATTGTTGTCAACTTAGAGCATGCTCTGTCACAAAGGTAGGGAGGCGAATCCTGCATCTGCCTGCTGTCTTCCCTCTTTCAAGAAGGTCCATCACCCTTCCCCAACTATAGAATAACTTGGGAGCTCTCTGGAGAACAGTGCCTTGAGTTACAGTGTCTAGAGCTGACACGTTTCTACACTATGAGCTGTTTGTTTGCAGTGGAGCTGGTCCAACACACAGCCAGTAACTAGTTTGACCTATTTTGGTCAGCATTTCCACCATGTCCATTGTTAGAGCATTAGCTGCCCTGGTGCCCACAATCCATTTCACACTCAGGGCAAACCACTAAGGATATCAAGTCAGCCTTGAGAGCCACAAGTAATAGTGCATGTGAAGCAAGTGTCCCCCACACAAAAGCCATGCAGTCCATAATTGCATGAGGATTCACTGAGCACGTTCTAGATAAAGCTTCTAGAGGTACTTGAGTGTGTGTACGGAAGGGAAAATGGAAGAAGAACAAACAGGAAATATGCAAAAGGAGTAAAGAATATATACCCGGGCCTTCTGGACTATTCAAAGAGGTCTAGAGAAAGCCTGGATACTGTCCAAAACAATACAACCCTATAAGAAGACAACCTAAGTATGAGGGCACAACAGTGTGCCTTGAACTGCATGTGTGACTTTGGACAAATGCTTTGTTGGTAGGTTTCTCATCTTTTTCCCAATTAAAAATATGCTTATTGATTTTAGAGAGAGGAAGGGAGAGAGAGAGAAACATCAATGTGAGAGAGAAATGTCAGTTGTTTGCTTCTCATACACACTTTCAAAAAGGATCAAATTTACAACCTTTTGGTGATGGATGTTGCTCCAACCAAATGAGCCACACCAGCCAGGGAAGGTTTCTCATCTTTGAAAGCAGGAAAAGAGCCCTGGCTGGTGTAGTTAAGTTTGTTGGAGCTTCATCCCATAACCAAAATGTTGTAGGTTTGATTCCTGGTCAGGGCACATACCTAGATTGTGGGTTTGATTTCATCCCTGGTCAAGATGCATATGGTAGGCAACCAATTTATGCCTTTCTCTTACATTGGAAAAGATGTGTGAGAGAAAAGATGTTTCTCTATTTCTCTTCCTCTCTCTCTAAGAAAGCTATGGAAAGAAATAAAAAGCAGGAGAAGAAATAAGACTGCAGCTTTACTGGATTTAGGTGAAAGAAAAAGGAAGACTATTGTATGCAAGTGGATCAAGGAAGTAAAAAAGGGCTACATAGAAATGCAATTTGATGTTATTGGTAACAATAATTACTAATTTTAAAAATATTACTTTGGGAATTAATCTGCTTTGATTTCCAAAGAAACCACAGGTCAGTAATGCTAGCATTACCATGGGAATCCACTATGAATAAAATGAGCATTTATCTGCTTTTCCTGGCCAACAGGCTTCATCCATCCATCCAAGCCTGTCTTCTACCATCCTTCACTTTAGGCCCATCTAGACACAGTTTGTCTGACCCTCATGTTTAGGCATATACCAGACAAGTCATCTGAACCCCTGCGTTCTTACCAGGTGCCTCCATCCTTTCATTCCCTTGCCCCAGAGTTGCTGCCCAGCTCCTTGCTGCTGCTGGTCAGAGAAATCCCAATTGTCTCAGCTCTACTCAGCTCTCCTTTTCATTTCAGTATACAAAATACTCTTTTTTATACTCAACACTAAAATTAGTACAATAATATAACAATATATTAATAATATAGTAATATAGGAAGGTCTCTCCAGAAGTTATCCAGCCATGTAATATGAAAAAGAGACATTTATTGAAGAAGATACAAGATACAAGAAACATTATACATAGGACAATGATGCCTCAATCCCCTTCAAAATAGGCACCTTGAGACCTCACATAGTTCTCCCAATTGCCATCAGCTACCTTGTCATATTTTCCTGCATCTCATCAATGGTCTGAAATCTTTTCTTTTCCAAAGGAGATTTTAGTTTTGGGAAAAGCCAGAAGTTGCAGGCTGGCAAGTTTGGGCTGTAGTGGGGCTGAGTCCCCTGGGCGATTTGGTGCTTCTCCAAAAAGCTTTTCACAAGACATGATGCATGAGCTGGCCCATTGTCATGATGAAGCTGCCAATCACCAGTTGCCTATAGCTGCAGCCTTCTGAATCATCTGCATAGCTTCCATTGCAGGATTGTTCAAGCTTAATGCAAAATTTGATGCAGAGTCATTGCTCTACTCCCTCAGTTATTTTAAATGCCACAGCCACACAGTACACATGCTCACTCAACAGTGTCTACAGCCCCCACTGACAGTACAGTGAAGTCATCACTGTTCACACATGTGCATTCCAGTCCAGTCTCTTTAGCTACCAGGTTACATTCTCTTTCTGGACAAACCTTATATAGTAATATGTGATTTATTCTATGCTATCTTTATACTCTATATTATACTGTTTATACATATTATGTGTACCTTATACATACCAATATATATATTACATTGGCTAAAAAGCTCATTTATTCTTTTCTGCACTAAGGCTGTAGTAGTGCTTAATTGTCTTCATTTGAAACAATTTTGTTAGATTGTATTATGACAGATGTCTTATCAGCATGCATTTAAAAAAACATTAAAATTGGTGATTTTTGTGTAGCCATTTTAATATTGAAGGTGGAAGAAGATATGTAACATTTTTTGTGTATTATGCTTTATTATTTCAAGAAAGGTAAAAATGCAACTAAAACACAAGAAAAGGTTTTTTTCTCCCAGTTTTATTTTAATCATTGTTCAAGTACAGTTTTCTGTCCTTTACTCCCATCCCAGCCCACCCACCCCTCCCTCCCCACCTCCTTCCTATTTTCACCTCCCCTAGTTTCTGTCCATGAGTCCTTTATACTTGTTTCTGTAAACCCTTCCCCTTTTCCCCTGAAATTCCCTCCCCTCTCCCCTCTGGACACTGTCAGTCTGTTCTCTATTTCAGTGTCTTTGGTTCTATTTTGCTTGTTTCTTTGTTTTGTTGTTTAGGCTCCTGTTAAAGGTGAGATCATATGGTATTTGTCTTTCACTGCCTGGCTTATTTCGCTTAGCATAATGCTTTGTTTAGGTTCCTCTTAAAGGTGAGATCATATGGTATTTGTCTTTCACTGCCTGGCTTATTATGCTTAGCATAATGCTTTCCAGCTCCATCCATGCTGTTGCAAAGGGAAGGAGCTCCTTCTTTCTTTCTGCTGTATAGAATTCCATTGTGTAAATGCACCATAGATTCTTAATCCATTCATTTACTGATGGGCACCTAGGTTGCTTCCAACACTTGGCCATTGTAAATTATGCTGCTATGAACATTGAGGTGCATAGGTTCTTTTGGATTGGTGTTTCAGGGTTCTTAGGATATAATCCCAGCAGTGGAATTGCTGGGTCAAAAGGCATATCCATTTTTAGTTTTCTGAGGAAGTTTCATTCTGTTTTGCACAGTGGTGGTACCAGTCTGCAGTCCCACCAACAGTGCACTAGGGTTCCCTTTTCTCCATAACCTCTCCAACACTTGTTTGTTGCTTTGTTTATGATGGCCATTCTCACCAGTGTTAAGTGATATCTCATTGTGGTTTTAATTTGCATCTCTGTGATAGCTAGCAATATTGAGCATCTTTTCATGTGTCTCTGGATCTTCTGTGTGTCCTTCTTGGGGAAGTGTCTGTTCAAGTCATTTGCTCATGTTTTAGTTGGGTTGGTTGTCTTCTTAGACTTGAGTCATGTAAATTCTTTATATATTTTGGAGATTAAACCCTTTTCTGAGGTATCATTGGCAAATATGTTTTCCCATACAGTTGGTTCTCTCTTTTTTTTTAATACTGTTTCCTTTAGCTGTGCAGAAGCTTTTTATTTTGATGAGGTCCCATTTGTATATTCTTTCCTTTATGTCCCTTGCTCTAGGGGACATATCAGTGAAAATGTTGCTGCATGAAATATCTGAGATTTTCCTGCCTATGTTCTCCTCTAGGACTTTAATGGTGTCACAGCTTATATTTGAATCTTTTATCCACCTTGCATTGATTTTTGAGTATGGTGTAAGTTGGTGCTTGAATTTCATTTTCTTGCATGTAGCTGTCCAGTTCTCCCAACACCATTTGTTGAAGAGGCTGTTCTTACTCCATTTTATGTTGCTTCCCCCTTTGTCAAATATTAATTGACCATAGAGACTTGGGTTCATTTATGGGTTCTCTGGTCTATTCCATTGGTCCATGTCCCTGTTTTTATGTCAGTACCAGACTGTTTTGATTACCGTGGCCTTGTAATACAGCTTAGTATCAGGTATTGTGATTCCTCCTACTTTGCTCTTCTTTCTCAACATTGCAGCAGCTATTCGGGGTCATTTATGGTTCCATATACATTTTTGAAGTGTTTGCTCTATATATGCGAAACATGCCATTGGTACTTTAATAAGTATTGCACTGAATGTGTAAATTGCTTTGGGTAGTATGAACATTTTAATGATGTTAATTCTTCCAATCCTTGAACACAGTATTTATTTCCATTTGTTTGTGTCTTCCTTGATTTCTTTCCTCAGTGTTACGTAGTTCTCTGAACACAGGTCTTCTACCTCTTTGGTTAGGTTTATTCTTAAGTATTTTATTTTTCTTTTTGCTATATCGAATGGGATTTTTTTCTTGATTTCTGCTTCTGCTGTTTCATTGTTGATGTACAAGAATGCCTTTGATTTCTGGATATTGACTTTGTATCCTGCTGTTTTTCCAAATTCATTTATTAGGTCAAGCAGCTTTTTGGCTGAGTCTAATAGGATTTTCTATGTACACTATAATGCCATCTGAAAACAGTGATAATTTGTTTCTTCCTTTCCATTTTGGATGCTTTTTATTTCCTTTTCTTGTCTGATCGCTGTGGCTAAAACTTCCAATACTATATTGAATAGGGGTGGTGAGAGTGGACAGCCTTGTCTTGTTCCTGATCTTAGTGTAAAAGATTTTAGTTTTTGCCCATTGAGTATGATGTCTGTAGGTTTCTCATATATGGCCTTTATTATGTTGAGAAATGTTCCCTCTATTCCCACTTTGCAGAGTGTTTTTATCATAAATGGGTGCTGTACTTTATCAAATGCTTTTTCTGCATCTATTGATATGATCATGTGATTTTTGTCTTTGCTTTGTTTATATGATGTATTACATTTACTGATTTGCAAATATTGAACCATCCTTGCATGCCTGGGATGAAACCCACTTGGTCATGGTTTATGATCTTTTTAATGTATTATTGCATATGGTTTGCCAATATTTTGTTCAGGATTTTAGCATCTATGTTCATCAGCGATATTGACCTAAAGTTTTCTTTCTTTGTTGTGTCTTTGTCTGGTTTTGGGATTAGGATGATGTTGGCCTCATAAAAAGAGTTTGGGAGTCTTCCATCATCTTGGATTTTTTGGAATAGTCTGTGAAGTATAGGGGTTAGCTCTTCCTTAAATGCTTTATAGAATTCTCTGGTGAAACCATTTGGTCCAGGGCTTGTGTGTGAGGAGTTTTTTGATTACTGCTTCAATTTTGTCTGTTGTTATTGGTCTATTCAGGTTTTCTGCTTCTTCTTCATTGAGTTTTGAAAGATTCTATTTTTCGAGAAATTTGTCCATTTCACCTCGGTTTTCAAATTTCTTGGCATACAGTTCTTTGTAGTAACTTCTTACAGTCCTTTGTATTTCTGTGGTATCAGTTGTAATCTCTCCTCTTTCATTTCTGATTGTTTATTTGTGTCCTCTCTCTTTTTTTGTTGATGATCCTGCTTAAAGGCTTGTTGATTTTGTTTTATCTTTTCAAAGAACCAGCTCCTGGATTCATTGATTCTTAGAATTGTGCTTTTAGTCTCTATGTCATTTAATTCTGCTCTGATCTTGGTTATTTCCTTCCTTCTACTTGCTCTGGTCTGTCTTTGTTGTTCCTCGAGTTCTTGTAGACATAGGGTTAGGCTGTTTTTTTGAAATGTTTCTATCTTTTTTAGGTGGGCCTGTATTGCTATGAACTTCCCTCTCAGGACTGCCTTCGCTGTGTCCCATAAGTTTTGGGTTATTGTGAGTTCATTTTCATTTGTTTCCAGGAACTTTTTGATTTCTTCCCTAATTTCATTCTTGACCCATTCATTGTTTAATAGCATGCTATTTAATCTCCATGATTTTCAGTGTTTTGGGTTTTTTCCCTTGGTCTTGGTTTCTAGTTTCAGGCCCTTGTGGTCAGAGAAAATGCTTGATATGATTTCAATTTTCTTGAATTTGTTGAGGCTTGTTTTGTGTCCTATCATGTGGTCTATCTTTGAAAATGTTCCATGTGCATTTGAAAAGAATGTGTATTTAGCTTCTTTGGGATGAAGGGCTCCATACATATCAGTTAAATCTATTTCATCTAGGGCATTGTTCAATGCCCCAATATCTTTGTTGATATTTTGTTTGGAAGATCTGTCCATTTTTGACAGTGGTGTGTTAAAATCCCCTACTACAATTGTGTTACTGTCAATATCTTTCTTGAAGTACTCTAAGATTTTCTTCATGTATTTGGGTGCTCCTATGTTGGGTACATATATATTTACAAGTTTATGTTCTCAGTGGATTCTTCCCTTGAGTATTATGAAATGACCTTTTTGATCTCTCTTTATGGCCCTTTTTTGGAAGACTATTTTGTCTGGTATGAGTATTGCTACCTTGGCTTTTTTTCCCCTGTCCATTTGCTTGGAAAATTTGTTTCTGGCCCTTCACTTTCAGTCTGTGTAGGTCTTTTGTCCTAAGGTGGGTCTCTTGTAGGCAGCATATGTGTGGTTCATGATTTCTTATTCATTCAGCTATTCTATGTCTTTTGATTGGGGCATTTAATCCATTTACGTTTAAGGTTGTTATTGATAGGTACTTATTCATTGCCATTTACTTACCTGTGTTCCTCTCTCTCTCTCTTTTCCTTCCTTTCCTTAAAGAAGGCCCTTTAGCATCTCTTGCAGAGCTGGTTTAGTGGAGGTGTATTCTTTTATAGTTCTTTTGTCTGGGGAGTTTCTTATTTGGCCTTCTATCTTGATTGAGAGCCTTGCTGGGTAAAGTAGCCATGGTTGGAGACCTCTGGCTCTCATTACTTGGAATATTTCTTACCGTTCTCTTCTGGCTTGGAGCATTTCCATTGAGAATTCACTGCTAGCCTTATTTGGGCTCCTTTGTATGTTGCTTCCTGTTTCTCCCTTGCTGCCTTTAAGATTCTCTCTTTGTCTTGAAATTTTGCCATTTTAATTATGATGTGTCTTGAGGTGGGCCTCTTTGGGTTCCTCTTGATTGGGACTCTCTATGCTTCCTGGATTTGTGTGGCTTTTTCTCTCATCAAATTAGGGAAGTTTTCCATCATTACTTTTTCAAATAGGTTTTCTATACCTTGCTCTTCTTCTTCTCCTTCTCGCTTCCCTATTATAGAGATATTATTACGTTTCATATTGTCTTGCATTTCTTTTAATCCCTCTTCATTCTTTCTAAATCTCTTTTCCTTTTCTTGTTCTTTCTGGGAGTTTTTTTCTACTTTGTCCTCTAGCTTGCTGATCCGATATTCTGCTTCACTGATCCTGCTTTTGATTCCTTCTGCTGTGTTCTTCAGTTTAGAAATTGCATTCTTCATTTCCTCTTGGCCCTTGTTGATAGTTTCTATTTTCTTTTCCATGTTTATGTAGTTTGAAGTGAGATCATTGTAGCTTCCCTGTAGTTTCTGGTAGCTCATTGTGAGCTTGCTGAGTTTCCCGATAATCATTTCTTTGAACTCAATATCTGATAGTTGAGTTGCCTCTATTTCATTTAGTGTTCTTGCTGAGGCTTCCTCCTTTCCCTTCATTTAGGGATTTTTTCTTTGTCTTCTCATTGTTTGTGAGACTCTTCTTGTTGGCCTCTGTTTCTTAAATTGATCTGTTCTGGTTCCCTGGGTTTATGGTGTGAACTTCTGTCACAGAATACCTGTGAGATTCAGTGGTGCAGTCTCTTTTGGGTATACTTGTGCTCACAGCTTTCCTCTACTCTTTCTTGTGATCAGTTGGAGGGGTAAGGCAAAATGGTTTAAGACAGCAAGAAAGTATTCTATGATATTTACAGTAGCAGTCAGTAGAGAAGAGATAGGAGATCCTTTGGCTACATATAGTGTTAACCATGATCTTCTAGCCCACTTGCCACTTTTTAGAAATGATGGAAAGCAAATAAGGCTCTTGTTGGGGAGGATAGGATTGTGAGTTGGATCTAGAAAGCAGTGAGGTTGTGGGAGGTCAGATTCTGAGGTAAGGTGAGAGTAAAGAATAGTAAATAGGTGTAGTTTGTGAGAGAATAGAGTTAACCACTACAGTAATAGAGTTCAGGAAACCATGAAGTGGGCTAAGATCTGGGAGGGGTGTTGTGCAGTATTTACAATTGTGTGGAATAGTTATTATTTACAATAGTATTAGAGTAACAATTATATGACAGAATCTATGAGATGTAGATAACAGGAATAGGGAGTATAGAACCTTAAGTAGTGTACTAATGGAACCCAAATGAAGGACAGTAAATTAGCAATACACTATGAATGAGATAACATGGGAAACCTGTCAAATAATACAATATAACCAGCCAAGCAAAGAAGTCTATGCAGAAAGAAGAGGAATACCAAAATACTATTAAAATAAAAAATGTAAAAATAATGAAAAAATAATACAAATATGCAATAACTTGCCAGTTCAAAAAAAAAA
>PVIA01004898.1:0-126826 GCA_004024845.1 Tonatia bakeri | reverse complement strand
AAGCTAGGGGGAGGGTGGTAATGGGAGGGAGGGAGGAAGGGGGGGTGGGAGGGCTTGATTGGGAGGGAGGGAGGGAGGGTGGTGGGAGGGCTTAATTGGGAGTAAGGGGGATAAAACTGTACTTGAACATTCATTTAAATAAAAAAAATTAAAAAAAGAAAAGAAAAATATCTCATTGGATTTGATATGGACATGCTGAGTGTTTGCAGAACTGTGTGGATGGAGAAGTAATGATATTACCTTGTCCCCTGCAGGTTGTGGAATGGATGTGAGGGGGACACACAGAGAACAATGCATGACTTTCTTAGAAATATTGATTGCAATAAGACAATGCTTTGTATATAATTAATGCCAATATTAGAAATATCTGGGAGATATGAATAGATTTATTTTCATTTTAATGAATTAAAAGTTCAACTCTCCATCACTTGAAGAAACATATGTCAGCTCTAGAAGTTAAAGCAAAGAAGAAACTGTCTTTCCCAGAAGGTACACATACCCAGCTGGGAATGTATTTGAAACAGTGGATCAGACAAACCATCCTTCATAGCACCTGGCGGGATTTCATTTCCTCTCCAAATGAGTGAAAGTGGCAGTTTTTGTTAATTTACTGGTCATCGGGCCATGAAGGTGTCTTCTTTTGGTCTATGTTAGGCAGATGGGTTGTAATGACTCCAGAATGAAAACTAGTCAGGATTTGGCATAGATGCATATTCTTTTACATTTTCATCCATTATTCAGTCACTCAGTACAAATGGAGCATATGTGGTGACCTGTCTTTATTCTTTTTTTTTCCTAACCCTTTCTTCTTAACCACAACAGCAGTGTCTAATCCCTCTAAATTTAATCTTTCATCTACAAGTTCTAGAAAAATTATAAGAGCTCTAATGTTGCCACTCTTAGGGGAATTTTCTTAAGAATAAACCAAAGTCATAAACTAAAAGAGATGAAATCCTGAATATAGGATTTTAAGCTATTTTTAAAAAAAATTATTTTAATTGTTGTTCAAGTACAATTTTCTATCTTTTACTCCCATCCCAGCGCACCCACCCAGCCCTCCCCACCTCCCTCCTATTTCCACCCACCCCTATTTTTTGTCCATGTGTTCTTTATACTTGTTCCTGTAAACCTTTCTCCTCATCCCCTGAAATTCCCTCCCTTCTCCCCTCTGGACACTGTCAGCCTGTTCTCTATTTCAGTGTCTTTGGTCATATTTTGCTTGTTCCTTTGTTTTGTTGTTTAGGTTCCTGTTAAAGGTGAGATCATATGGTATTTGTCTTTCACCACCTGGCTTATTTCACTTAACATAATGCTTTCCAGTTCCATCCATGCTGTCACAAAGGGTAGGGGCTCCTTCTTTCTTTCTGCTGCATAGAATTACATTGTGTAAATGTACGATAGTTTTTTGATGAATTTTAAGCTACTTTTTAATTTAGAATATTTTTATTGTTGTTCAATTACAGCTGTCCCAATTTTTCCCCTATGCTTTTCCCTACCCCATGTACTAACCCCCACTCCCTCAGTCAGTCCCCACCCTGTTGTCGATTACCATGGGTCCTTCATACATGTTCCTTGGCTAGAAACTTCCCTGTCTTTCCTCCATTTTCCCTCTCATCCTTCCCTTCTGGTCACTGTCAGTTTGTTCCTTATTTCCATGTTTCTGGTTCTATTTTGCTCATCAGTTTGTTTCATTCATTATATTCTACTTATAGGTGAGGTCATATTACCGTAAGATTTTAAGCATTAAGAGTACTTATGCATTCATTTTTTTTCATTCAAAAATTAAAATTGTCTATTGATCTCTAGAACTAGGTGATAGAGATTTTGAAAAATAAACTAGACACATGGTCCCTTCTTAAGCCTTATTTCTTATAAATGTGGGTTTTGTGTGTGTATAAATGTACAATCTTGAATCACCAGGATGCTATTTCCACTTGTCAAACTTTTTCTAGAATTTATTTAAAGTTTGGCTTGTATTTTATGATTTAAAACATATACATTTATATTATAGGAAATATTTATGACAGGAAGGTGAAATAGCTGAGGAAAAACCTGGTTGGATGAAAGGTGAACCATAGATTGGGTGGACTTTGATTCAGGAGAAGAAAGAGAATAGAAGTATGTGGTTGAATATTATAAGCCTGGCATCAAGTGTCCACATGAAGATGACTACAACTATGTACTTTCTAATTCTCCTTATTTACCTGCAGAAGCTTAGAATGAATTCTTAGATATCATTCTACATTTTTTAGGTTCACTTTAATTTCAGCATTTTTCATGTGGAGCTCACTTACTGTCTGAATCTCCAATACCACATCAAACAATGAACCTATAGAGAAGGCATGTGTAGATTTAAGCTCCTGAACTCAAGGACCTCAGGGCCCAAGCATGAGGCTATGGAAATGCTGAAATGTGTAGCGCTGGAGTGCTTGCTCCACCTGAAAACATTAAACTCAAGTGACTTTGAAATGTAACACTAACCTAAGAAAACATGGATGCCAGATTTTTTCACTAGCATGGAACTTACTGTCATCTGTAGAAATATGATCAGGGCAAATGTATTTGTCCTCTGCATTCTTTCAAGCTCCCTCCCAGACTACTCCTGGCTCTCCTTCTTTCCCAATTTTTTCCCTCCTCCTAGATAATGAGTCATTCTCCTAAATGACTCCTTTCCTTTCTTCCCCTGTTAGCTTCTAATCCCTTTGTGCAGTGATATAAACTAAATATTGAAGTTAAATGCAATCTAACTCACAAAAATCCATGAAATTTGGAGTGACCAACCACTCATGATTGTCCCAGAGGTTTTATATTAAAATGCCCCAAGCACTGGTTGGTGTGGCTCAGTTGGTTGGAGTATAGTCCCATGAACCGAAAGGTCACAGGTTCAATTCCCAATCAGGGCTCATGCGCAGAATGTGGGTTCAGTCCCTGGTCACAGTGCATACAGGAGACAACCAATCAATGTTTCTCTCTCACACTGATGTTTCCCTCCCTCCCTCCCTCCCTCCCTCCCTCCCTCCCTTCACCTCTATCTAAAACCAATGAGCATGTCATCCAGTGAGGACAAAATAAAATAAAATGCTCCCGAAATGTAACTTCTTTGACAATCTTAAGGACATTTTCTTGAGGAAATAGATCTTATGGTGGCACATGAACAATCTGCTGCTCTGGCTTTGATAAGTTTAGTCCTGCATGTTTTTGCAAAAACAACTTGTTTTTATAGTTCTCAGTATTACAAACAAAATTACATATAAAATTCCTTACAACTCAGAGAATCCATTATAATTAGTTGGCCTTAAGCAAAAATACCTCAGAACAAACTTGGGAATGCTGTGTTTGGATATTTCATTGCTAAACTGAAATGCTTTGGCCATGACATGCAGTAAGAGCTAAGTAAAGACCCAAAACATAGTTTACTATCCTAGAGACACAACAATGCTCTTCCAGCCTTCCCAGACACCCTCACTAACCTGGGGTGATATAATGAGTTCAATTAAGTCCAAACATATCATCTTTACAGGGTAAGTTATTCATGGAAGAGTGAACAAATACAGAATGATATGATGTTCAGATCATGGGGTGCCACTACAATAAGTACCTGTCAGTCTTTGGCAGTGGCTTCTGAAAACAAACCGCACTTCACATCTCACAGTATAGTAAAGATTACATCACAGCCAACACAGCATCAAAAATCAAAACTCAGTAAAGGCTCACTTGCCAAGGTTGCTCTCAGGTTTTATCATTGCTGACAATGAGGTGCTGTTGTGGGAACCATGTTCATCAGCCAGTTCACACATGTCATGTTTTGTTCTCTGCCTGAACCTGCTCCTGCATGGCTTTAGGACTAATGCTATTTATTTTTATTGTTATTATTAAACAAAATTTGGCAGAAGTGCAGAAATTCTGCAATCAGTCAGTCTCTGAAGTTCTTGTGAAATTATAGGATGGCAAGAAAAAATATTTCTGTGTAAAGATTAAAACAACTAAGTGATACCTAATTGACTTTGACAGTTTCAATTGTAGAAAAAATTATTGGGGATAATCAAGACACATACAGTCTTGCCTAAACACAGGAACTTTAGCAGACAAAGGAGTGGGAGATGCTGGAGGTGAGGAAACATGTGTGGAAGATCCCATTCCTCAGTAAGGATTGCCTGAGCAGTCATTATGGACAAGGTTCTGTGCTTGGTTCTGTGAGGATACACAGATATGCCCATGACAGAGGGCCTTTACTGAGGAATTACAGCAGAAATAGACAAGGCAAACTTAGACACTGTAGAAACGGGAAAGAAAAATAAAGAGGACTACAATTCATCTGGGTTCAGTCCAATCTCTGAAGCTAATTTAGGGTCTTAGATAAGTCTCTTTACTCTGTGCCTGTATTCCTTACCTTTAGTGTCTTTATAAACAAAGTTGGCAGTAATCTCTAAATTACAGTACACTGAATAGTGTATTGAGTTTTCCCAGTGTGAGAGGATGTGGGTCAGCTAAGTCCAGGATTACATCACAGTCTTCTAAGCAATCTAGTTTCCTCACAATCTGTTATGAATACTCAGTGTTTACATGGAGTTTTGGTGTCTAATGATTCAAGCATATATCATTTACAGAATAAAATTGTTTTTCAAGTATATGCAGTTTTTAAAACCTCTCCCGAAAGTTCAATAAGTGATGTCTCTGTGTCAAAACCTTATCTCATAACTAATTCTTCATCTCAAATGTATTGTAATTATTCCATTTGTATTTGAGTGATTATTACTACATTTTGAAACTCAAGGTCTGGAAAAAGCACACAGTCATTCTACAGATATCTCACAAGTGCCTGACATGGATGGCACTGCAGTTCTGAAGCCTCCCCTATGTTCTGAGGTTTGGGCCAGGCAGTGCAGAGAGGCATGATGTAAGTAAGCATCATATTATGATCCAAATATTATGATCCAGAATAATATTTCAGAAGTGATTAACTCTTCTTTTTACTCCCCAGCAGTGTAGCTGGAAAGACATATAGAATTTCTAACATCACCCTTTGGAAATGAAGGCCAAAACTCAGATTTATTCCAGAACCTAAAAGAAATTCCCAATAACCAAAAAACAGATGGTACAAAATGCTGAACTGTTGCAAACCAGGAAAATCCAGCTGTCAGGATGTAGGCGACCAGCCCCTGCTTCAGCCACAAGAGGAAGGCACCAAGCTGGCCCCTCTGCTGAAGATGGGAGGCACCCAACAACTCATTTCTCCTACTTCTACCAGGTCTTCTATTTGTCCATTCAAGAATTCAGCTTGCAAATGAAACTGGGGGCAGAGGAGATGGATTCCTGCTGAGGATCTGCATTTGGGGAAGTAGAATCTCTAACAGGAAATTGTTATAGACATAGTAAAGACAGGAGGGGGATTGGCAGCACTGCACCCTATCTTTGCCTTTAAAAACCTTGCTAGCTTTTGCTATACATAACTGGCTGAGAATGAGAAGGTACCCTCCAGAATGGGTTAAGAAGAGAGAGGAGGGAGACAAGAAGCAGAGCAAGGACATGATGATAAGAAATGTAAAACCCCTGTGGCAACAAAAAACAAAAGTCATGTGCTCTGTAACTTTGCCTCAAATCAATAAACTCAATACAGATCACCTGATTATCTATTTATAGTTCTTCTAATGCTTTGATATGATATAACTTCAATAAAGATATGAAATAAATATAGTACTGCTTTAGTCTCCAAAAGCTGAAATGATTTTTTCTTTTTTCTTTTCCCAAGTTGGGGGCTTAGGCAAGAGCCTTCTTGAAAATGCCACATGTGATGCATACTCTGAAAAGTCACCTTCATACTTCTCTCTCAACTTCAGGTTATGTTTAACCCAGGAAAGTATGCAGGGCTGACATTGTAAATTAAACAGGGAAAATACTGTTTGTATGCTTGTTTTCCTCCTCAGCTGAAAGAAAGGTGACTAACAATTCTTTTCTAACATAAGTGAGATTGTTTTAAATAAGCTAGGCATATTAAAAATGATTTTGAGACAAATATTTAAACCATGAGCTTGGAATGTAAAACAACATCACCAAGATAAAAGAAAATCCTTGTTTATATGGAAAATAGATATTTTCAGTGAGAAAAAGACAACAGTATTCAAGAGAATTTTAATATGCCTCCAAAGGCAATGTATCCAAAAATGTGTGTTTTTATCCTTTCATGCACTCTTTGACATCCAAACACTAGGCTCCCAAAGGTCACATGTGATCTGATCAAGTGGAAGCAAAGGTAAGAAAACACATTTACCATGTTTGCAGGGAGTTTCTGGTACAAGATGGGCCACTGGGCAGAGAGTGCTTACTGCAAGGGCTGCTCAGTTAAGGTTTTTTCTCAGAGCTTAGCCTGGAGTCTTAATATCTATTAAAATTACCATGACCTCAATAGCAGGAGTCACTGATGCAAACTAGTCAAGAAATTATCACTATTCAGTAAAGTAATAATGAGATTGTTTTGGGTGTTGATGCTGGGACCCAGAAATCACACTGGTCAGTTCATTGAATTCACAGCCTGAGTTTCTACTTATCATGTAAAGGCATTCCAGACAGAGTTAAAAGATGGCATCAAACTTTACTTTGTTTCAAATAAAGTGTATTGAAGAACAGCACACATTTATTCATTCATTTATTTCAACAAATATTTACTGAGTACATCTTCTGCATGGAAAATAGGATGGTGTGGCTGAGGAATCTTGGTGTTTTGGAAACTTATATCCAAACAGATAACAAGTGAGCTACTGTAAAAGAAAAAGAGGGAATCTCCATTAGACCTTGGCATACATTGTACCACACCTAGGCTTCATGTTACTCTTGACATTCTGGACTTGCTCATGAAGGGCTAGATCACTGCTTCAAAAACAGAGAAACAGACCATCAAAGTGATTACTGTACCAACGATGACTGAGAAGTAGCATCCTGAGCATATAACAAAGGGAACGTGTGCTTAGTATTTACTTTGCAATTAAATATATGCATTTCTGCCACACATGCAGACCAAGATTGATGGCAAACCCAGCAGCAATGACAAGCATAGGGGAGCCATGCACCAGCAGTGGTGCAGACATATTAGGAGTTTCTCTACAGAAATGACACTTCTTTTACATTTCACTCTGGCTTAAGCTTAAATGCTGACTATGGTTTTAAAATGTTGAAGAAAGTCAGTGCAGGTGTTGAACTGAATTCCAATTCTAAGATTCCACTACTTTTGTGATCTGCATTCCTGATTTCTACCTTCTTAAGTAGAAAAAACAAACTTTATTTGCACTTACTTAGGCAATGTGTGTGTTTTGAATTTCCATACTCTGCCCCTGCTTGTAAAGTGTCTAGAAGCTGTACCCAAATCTATGTGATAGTTGTGCTTCCAGTTGAAAATGAAGGAGAGCTTCCAGCAATGAACAGAGGGTGAATTGGGTGATTTTTAAAATTAACAGGTCTTTTTTTTTTCAAAACTCCTTGGGAAAGAGAAGGAGCAAAGGACATGGTAAGCAGGGGAAGGGCAGACATTAAGCAAAGAGGAGGAGGGGGATATCAAACCTATTTAAATTTCATAAGATCAGAATATATGAAGCAAACCTAGCTACCAAAGCATTGCTCAGATTCCATTCTGGGACTTAGTCATTAATAGTTAGCATTTTTGTGATTTTATAGACATGATGTCATTGTTTCACAGTGCTTCACTAATCACCAATGACAGTTACGAAGAGCAAACAAAGTTACAATGCAGTGATGTTATGCATGGAAAATGTTGTCATTGTGAGGGGGAGAGAGGAGTAAATTCAGATTAAGTTCAAGGCATTTGACTTGGATTTTCTTGGTTCACCAAGTCTAGATTCCCATGGGGTTTCTGTGTCTTAGGACCATATTTAAAAACTCGCCATTTTATTTGTTCAAAATGCTTTTAAACATACTTATAACAATACCTAAAAATACTTATATGTTTCTGAAATGGGAATCTTGGGGAAAATGAATGAATTTCCAGATATTCCAACAAAAATAACCTTCTTCTTTTGGGCGATTCCAGGTTTAGGCATTTTTCAGACTTATTACCACAGTGCAGATCAGGTTGGAAAAGTAGTCAGCAGCCCCTGGTCCTCTGTGCAGTGATCTGGACACAGCTGTCCCAGCAAACACATCTCTTGGGAATGGTGGGTATGCCCTCGGCTGGCAGACCCACACATGCAGACATTTCTCCATGAAGGTGACATGCAATCACAATCTGAGGCTCCCATTGGAACTGCCAGGGCAGGTATGATGAATACAGACAGACTCTGAACATTTCTGGGTGGGCCATGAGAAAGGGACCTGGAGATTTGTAAACATCAGGCCCTCAGCGTGGATTTTTGCTTAACTGTGGCTATTCTTCTCTCTTCCACTCTCAAAACCTCAGTTCTACTTTCAACTTATCTACTCATCATATTTCATCTTCTGCCTCTGCCAATGGAAAATTATGAGCCATATTTAAAAGAGATGTTTACTCCTTTCTGGGAGAAAGGAAATTCAGACTCAGTCTTTTGCAAATTTTCAAGAGAGACAGATTTCTTTCAATTGTCCTCAGTCACAGCCCTATAATCATGAGAATATTTAATTGTGCTGGAAGTTCTCTAAATTCTTCAGCAGAAAAGGGCACAATCAATGTATGAGTACTATAAGTTGACAGGATAAGGAACTAATTGCTATATCAAGTGAATATCTTCCTTACCACTTGAGTGGTTTTTAGTTACAGAAATTCTCAGAAATGAGACAAACTCCAACTATATAGAGATTTATACTTCAAGAAACCCTCCTTTCTGACATGTGTGATTGTGATAGCAGGTAGATGGTGTTATGTTTGGTGTGATGTGTACTTGGAAGTGGAATTACTTAAATAACCCTGGTAATCATAGCACCAACTAAACCCATTGTGAAGAGTTATAAAAACAGAGAGTGAAAAAGTCTCTGATAACTACCTAAGCACAATAGAGAAAAATACTATTTATTTCTCAAACTTCACATAGCTAACAAGAAATAAACATTAGATAAATTACATATTTCTAAAACAAATGTGACTAAAAGAAGTTAAGATGTGATTCTGAAAATACAAGTTAATGGGAAAATGTATATAGAATGGAGATCTTATTTTGATTAAAAAAAAACAACCATAAATCCCACATTTCAAAAGAATATCTTAAATGAAACATGGCTGGGCTAGGGGGGAGTGGTGAAGGGGAAATGGAGACAACTATACGTGAACAACAACAAAAAAAGTAAATAAATAAAAGAGAAATGTTTTCATACAGTGTTAACCAAAAAGACATATAAAATTATATATGTAACATGGCTGGAGGAAAATGGAGTCAGAGTAGGAAGGAACAGATTTGGCTTCCCTCTGCACAGGGGAGAAAATCCTGGCCGATCTATAGAGTGGAAGAGCAAGCAACCAACACACCTCAGCATATGCGAAAATAGGGGACCAAGGATTGTGGCGGAATGGAAAAACCAGTTGGTGAGAGCAGTGCTGCAACATGGTAGGGTCCCAGGGACCAGCACGGGGTTGGGGGGCTGCAGCCCCAGGCCCAGCACCTATTGCTGAGTTTGCCACAGAGTCCTTGGGAGAAAGCACTGACAACTACTCCCTCCCCAGCTAAACAGGGTCTGAGTGGCACCAGAGGAACCCAGTTGTTAGCAAACACACAAGGGCTGTGAGCACCCTCAGAGTCTGTGGACACCAGCAGGGTTGGGTCACACAACGGGCCCTGACCCCTCACAGTCACTGGTTTGGCTGGAGAGTTGGGCTGCAGGAGAAGCCAGGCTGTGGTGTGGAGTGGCAGGCTTGAATAGGAGGAATTTCTCAAGAGGAAGGAGTGAAAAGACAGACACTGTTTGGGGAATTCTCCTACAGCAATTGCCAGCTTCCCTGCAACCCAGCCGAGCAG
This sequence comes from Tonatia bakeri, assembly GCA_004024845.1. Classification (NCBI taxonomy): domain Eukaryota; kingdom Metazoa; phylum Chordata; class Mammalia; order Chiroptera; family Phyllostomidae; genus Tonatia; species Tonatia bakeri. The sequence continues at coordinate 116,897 of PVIA01004898.1, read as the reverse complement.
CGATCCCAAGGTTGCATGGAAGGTTGTGCTTATGCGGAAGACACGCGCACCCGCATAGCACTGGGAAGGGTGAGGCAGTTGGCTAAGGACGCGCGCGTGCTCACGTGTGGGAGCGCACCACTGCACCCCAGCCCACAGCAATAACTCTGTAGAAAGACCTGATTCCCGCACCCAGGGCACAGAGCCCAGGAGCCACGATAGCTCCCCAGACAGTGCATGACACTGACCCACTGCAGATCGGGAAGGAAGAAAAGACATACCAATCACCCCTCAGCCTGCTGCAGCCAGCAAGACCAGAAAAACTGGTTTGGCCACTTTGAAACCAAGAGACTTTTTAATATTATTCTATTTTTTAAACAATTCTAAATTTTTAAATTTTTTTCTCTTAATTACTTTTTCATCTCTTTTCTGCTTTCTTGTTTTATTCCTTCCTCCTTTCTTTCCTCCAATTTTATTTCTTCTTCCTTCCTTCATCTGCCTTTTTAATTTAATTTTATTTTATTTATTTATTTCTAGAGAGGGAAGGGAGGGAGAAAGAGAAACACTAATATGCAGTTGCTGGGGGCTGTGGCCTGCAACCCAGACATGTGCCCTGACTGGGAATCAAACCTGTGATGCTTTGGTTCACAGCCTGCACTCAATCCACTGAGCTACGCCAGCAAGGGCCTATTTTTTATTTTTTATATACCTACAAGTTAGACAAAAACCTGGATCTGTGAAAATACCAGAGTTGAACCCAAAGAAGGGGAATCACAACAGCTGTGACAGTGAGAAAAATTTCACTCTGCTATTAGAGAACCTGCAAGTTATTGCATATTTGTATTATTATTATTATTTTTCTATTATTTGTACATCTTTTTTAATAGTATTTTTGTATTCTTCTTTTTTCTGTATCATATGCTTTGCTAGACTGGTATATTGTATCACCTGACAGGTTTTCCCTGATATCTCTTTTATAGTGTATTGCTAATGTACTCTCCTTCACCTCACCTGTGTCCCATTAGCACACTACTCAAAGTTCTGTACTCCCTATTCTTGTTATCTAGATCTCATAGATTCTGTCATATGATTGTTGCTCTAATATTATGGTAAATAATTGCTGTTCCAAGCAATTGTAAATACTTCACAACACCCCTCCCAGATCTTAGCCCACATCAAAATTTCCTGAATTCTCCTACTGTAGTGATTAACTCTATTCTCTCACACACTACATCTATTTACTATCCTTTACTCTCACCTTACCTAAGAATCTGAGCTCCCACAACCGCGCTACTTCCTAGATCCAACTCACAATCCTTCCTTCCACAATAAGAACCCTATCTTCTTTCCACCCTTTCTAAAAATCAGCTAGCTGGGTGTAAAATCATGGTTAATACTATACATAGCCAAAGGATCTCCTATCTCTTCTCTTCTGGCTGCTAATGTAAATATCATAGAATACTCCCTTGCTGTCTTAAACCATTTTGCCTTCCCCTTCCAACGGATCACAAAGAAATGTAGGTAGAAGCAGGGGATACCGGTGTTGAGGGCCGCCCTGCCTGGTCTCAGGAAGCTATGTCTCCCTGTGACTTAGGCTGAGTGAGAGACCTCCGGACCAGGAGCCACTAAGGAGACAAAAACTTATTTCCCTGGCATGAAAGCTACCTGTTCTGTGCCTGGCCTTTAAATGCTTGATCGGTTTACCAATGACGGGTAAGACTCCTTAATTAAGGGGCAACCTAAGACAGGTGTTGACCACATAAAGGCCTCTGGAATGAGACTCATGAGGCTGTGGAAATCAAGGGGCTGTGGAAAGGAAGGGGTGATCGACATCAACCCCTGCCCCCTTTTAGCCTGAGTCTTTGTACTTAAATCCAATTCTCATGGCTGCCTCTGTCTCCTGCCCTTCTCAGGGCTAAGCAAACAGCCAAAGGGGCAGCTCAGACTGAAGATGGCAGAACCCCAGGTTAATCGGGCCTGGGACATAGAATATGCAAGATCCTGTGAGATCTGTTTGCAGGAGGATGTTATTAACTTAGAATTTAAAAGCACAGACAGGAAACCAAAACTAGGCCTTTGAGCCATGTAGTCCTCTTCATATGATAAAACTCCAGTCTCTGCCCAGAATCACAACAGGGACTCTGCTAGCATCTTTGTAAGTTACCTGTTCCCTTTGATCCCTTCTGTCAGACTGTGAATCGACAAACTGTGTCTACTTTCTCAATAAAAACCCACTGGAGAAAAGGAACAGGGCACTCCCCGACTTGGAGAGTGGCCACTCCATTCTTTACTTCTCAACAGAAAACTGCTTCTGTGCATGATTATTTCTCGTGTTTCGACAAGCCATCTGCAGTGTTTCGTGTGCACACTGCCGGCCAGGAGAGCATGCTTCACACCAGGATACCCACTGGAAGAGGAAACACAACAACAAAGGAACCACTAACAGATAACAACAGAAGAAGGTGAAAGAAGGAGTGGAAACCACACAAAACTCAATCTAGGACCTATCTGGAAATACAACTACACAGTAGAGACAGTACCCAGAACAAACAACTGAACAAGAGTAAGAGAGAATCCTTAAAACCTTATACAGATAAAAGAACAAGCTTCAACAAAACCTGCCCTCACAAGCACAACAAAATACAAGAGGTGGTGGACAGAGTGACCTTCAGTTAACCAGCTTGTGGGATGGAACCACCAAAGAAAGACCCAACAACAATCAAAACCCAAAGACAAGCACAGAGCTCACTTAAATGACAACCCAAGACCAGTAAGCTTGGGAGATCAAGGAAACTGCACCACTGAAACTCACTGGTATTCTACCACAGAAGTTCACACCACAAACCCAGGGAGCCAGAAAAGATCAATTTAAGAAACTGAGGCTAACAAAAAGAATCTCACAAACAATGGGAAGACAAAGAAACAATCCCCAAATGAAAGGAAAAGAGGAAGCCTCAGAAAGAATGCTAAATGAAATAGAGGCAAGTCAACTATCAGATATTGAGTTCAAAGCAATGGTTATCAGGAAGCTAAATGAGCTCACAATGAGCTACCAGAAACTACAGGGAAACTACAATGAAATAACTGTAAACTATATCAACATGAAAAAAGGAAATAGAAACTATCAACAAGGGCCAAGAGGAAATGAAGAATACAATTTCTGAACTGAAGAACACAGTAGAAGGAATGAAAAGCAGGACTGATGAAGCAGAAGATCAGATTAGCAATCTAGAGGACAAGATAGAAGAAATCATCCAGAAGGAGCAAGAAAAAGAATAGAGGCTCAAAAAGAATGAAAAGGATTAAGAGAAATGCAAGACCATATGAAATGTAATAATATCCGTATAATGGGGATACCAGAAGGAGAAGAGGAAGAACAAGGGATAGAAAACCTACTTGAAAAAGTAATGATGGAAAACTTCCCTAATTTGAAGAGAAAAAAAGTCACGCAAATCCAGGAAACACAGAGAGTTCCAATCAAGAGGAACCCAAAGAGGGTCACTTCAAGACATACCATAATTAAAATGGCAAAATACCAAGACAAAGAGAGAATCTTAAAAGCAGCAAGGGAGAAACAGGAAGTAACATACAAGGGAGCCTCAATAAGGTTAATAGCTGACTTCTCAATGGAAACACTCCAAGCCAGAAGAGAATGGCAAGAAATATTCCAAGTAATGAGAACCAGAGGTCTCCAACCAAGGTTACTTTACCCAGCAAGGCTCTCAATCAAGACAGAAGGCCAAATAAGGAGCTTCCCAGACAAAAGAAGTCTAAAAGAATACATCTCCATCAAACCAGCTCTGCAAGAGATGCCAAAGGGCCTGCTTTAAGTAAAAAAGGGAAAAGAGAGAGAGAGAGAGAAACACAGGTACAAAAATGGCCATGAATAAGTACCTATCAGTAATAACCTTAAACTTAAATGGATTAAATGCTCCAATCAAAACACAGAGAATAGCTGAAAGAATAAGAAATCATGACCCACACATATGTTGACTACAAGAGACCCACCTCGGGACAAAAGATATACACCGGCTAAAAGTGAAAGGCTGGAAACAAATTTTTCAAGCAAATGGACAGGAAAAAAAAGATCTGGGGTAGCCATACTGATATCAGACACAATAGACTTCAAAAAAAGGGCCACAAAAAGAGACCCAGAAGGTCATTTCATAATACTCAAGGAAAGAACCCACCAAGAAGATTTAAACATTGTAAATATATATGCACCCAACATAGGAGCACCCAAATATGTAAAGAAAATCTTAGGGGACTTCAAGAAAGATATTGAAAGAAAGACATATATAGTAGGGAATTTTACCACGCCACTATCAAAAATGGACAGATCTTCCAAACAAAATATCAACAAAGATACTGTTGCATTGAACAATGCCCTAGAGGAAATGTATGTAGCAGATATATAGAGAGCCCTTCATCCCAAAGAAGCAAAATACACGTTCTTTTCAAATGCACATGGAACATTTTCAAAGATAAACCACATGATAGGACACAAAGCAAGCCTCAACAAATTCAAGAAAATTGAAATTATACCAAGCATTTTCTCTGACCACAAAGGACTGAAACTAGAAACCAAACCCATGGGAAGAAACCTGAAGTACTCAAAACCATGGAGATTGAATAGTATACTATTAAACAATGAATGGGTCAAGAATGAAATAAAAGAAGGAATCAGAAAGTTTCTGGAAAAAAATGAAAATGAACTCACAACAACCCAAAACTTATGGACACAGCCAAGGCAGTTCTGAGAGGGAAGTCCATAGCAATACAGGCGTACCTAAAAAAGATAGAAACATTTCCAACAAACAACCTAACCCTACATTTACAAGAACTAGAGGAACAACAACAAAGACAGCCCAGAGCAAGTAGAAGGAAGGAAATAACCAATATCAGAGAAGAATTAAATGACATAGAGACTAAAAGCACAATTCTAAGGATCAGTGAATCCAGGAGCTGGTTCTTTCAAAAGATAAAAAAGTCAACCAGCCTTTAAACAGGCCTATCAAGAAAAAAGGAGAAAGGATCCAAATAAACACAGTCAGAAATGAAAGAGGAGAGATTACAACTGATACCACAGAAATACAAAGGAGTGTAAGAAATTACTATGAAGAACTGTATGCCAAGAAATTTGAAAACCTAGGTGAAGTGGACAAATTTCTAGAAAAATATAATCTTCCAAAACTCAAATAAAAATAAGCAGAAAACTTGAACAGACCAATAACAGCAAAAGAAATTGAAGCAGTAATAAAAAAAACTCCCGACACTCAAAAGTCCGGGTCTGGATGGTTTCATAGGAGAATTCTACAAAGCTTTTAAGGAAGAGCTAACCCCCATCCTCCACAGACTATTCCAAAAAATCCAGAATGATGGAAGACTCCCAAATTCTTTTTATGAGGCCAACATCATCCTAATCCCAAAACCACATAAAGACAAAACTAAGAAAGAAAACTTCAGGCTAATGTCACTGATGAACATAGATGCTAAAATCCTCAACAAAATATTGTCAAACTGCATCCAACAATAAATTTAAAAAGTCATACAACATGACCAAGTGGGATTCATCCCAAGGATGCAAGGATGGTTCAATATTCACAAATCAGTAAATGTAATACATCACATAAACAAAAACGAAGACAAAAATCACGTGGTCATATCAATAGAAGCAGAAAAAGCATTTGATAAGGTACACCATCCACTTATGATAAAAACACTCAGCAAAGTGGGAATAGAGGGAGCATTCCTCAACATAATAAAGGCCATATAAGAGAGACCTACAGCTAACATTATACTCAATGGGCAAAAACTAAAATCTTTTCCACTAAGATCAGGAACAAGACAAGGTTGTCTACTTTCACCAGTTTTATTCAATGTAGTATTGGAAGTTTTAGCCACAACGATCAGACGAGAAAAGGAAATAAAAGGCATCTAAATTGGAAAGCAGGAAACAAAAGTGTCATTGTTTGCAGATGACATGATAGTGTACATAGAAAATCCTGTAGACTCTACCAAAAAACTGCTTGACCTAATAAATGAATTTGGCAAAACAGTGGGATACAAAGTCAATATCCAGAAATCAAAGGCATTTTTGTATACCAACAATGAAACAACGGAAGCAGAAATCAAGAAAATAATCCCATTTGATATAGCAAAAAGAAAAATAAAATACCTAGGAATAAATCTAACCAAGGAAGTAAAAGACCTGTATGTAGAAAACTAGAACACTGAAGAAAGAAATTAAGGAAGACACAAACAAATGGAAACATATACTGTGTTCCTGGATTGGAGGAATTAACATTATGAAAATGCCCATTTTACCCAAAGCAATTTACAGATTCAATGCAATGCCTATTAAATTACCAATGGCACATTTCACAGACATAGAACAAACATTTAAAAAATTTATATGGAACCATAAACGACCCCAAATAGCTGCTGCAATTTTGAGAAAAAAAAGTAAAGTAGGAGGGATCACAATACCTGATACCAAACTGTATTACAAAGTCACTGTAATCAAAACAGCCTGGTACTGGCATAAGAACAGACATGTGGACCAATGGAACAGAACAGAGAGCCCAGAAATAAGCCCAAGTCTCTACTGCCAATTAATATTTGACGAAGGGGCAGCAACATAAAATGGAGTAAAAACAGTTTCTTCAACAAATGGTGTTGGGAGAACTGGCCAGCTATGTGCAAAAAAATGAAACTCGATCACCAACTTACACTATACACAAAAATAAATTCAAGGTGGATAAAAGACTTAAAAATAAGCCATGTCACCTTTAAAGTCCTAACATAGGCAAGAAAATCTCAGATATTTTATGCAGAAACTTTTTCACTGATACATCCCCCAGAGTAAGGGATACAAAGGAAAGAATAAACAAATGGGATCTTTTCAAAATAAAAAGCTTCTGCACAGCTAAAGAAAACAGTATTAAAATAAAAAGAGAACCAACTGTATGGGAAAACATATTTGCCAATGATACCTCAGACAAGGGTTTAATCTCCAAAATACATAAAGAACTTACACGACTCCACTCTAAGAAGATAAGCAACCCAATTAAAAAATGGGCAAAGGACTTGAACAGGCACTTCTCCAAGGAGGACATACAGAGGATCCAGAGACACATGAAAAGATGCTCAATATCGCTAGGTATCAGAGAGATGTAAATTAAAACCACAATGAGATACCATTTTACACCAGTCAGAATGGCCATCATAAACAATGCAACAAACAACAAGTGTTGGAGAGGTTGTGGAGAAAAGGGGACCCTAGTGCACTTTTGGTGGGATTGTAAACTGGTACAAACACTATAGAAAGCATTATGGAACTTCCTCAGAAAACTAAAAATTAATCTTCCTTTTGACCCAGCAATTCCACTCCTAGGATTATATCCTAAGAACCCTGAAACACCAATCCAAAAGAACCTATGCACCCCAATGTTCATAGCAGCACAATTTATAGTAGCCAAGTGTTGGAAGCAACCTAGGTGCACATCAGTGAATGAGTGGATCAAAAAACTATGGTACATTTACACAATGGAATTCTATGCAGCAGAAAGAAAGAAGGAGCTCCTACCCTTTGCAACAGCATGGATGCAACTGGAAAGCATTATGCTAAGTGAAATAAGCCAGGTGGTGAAAGTCAAATACCACATGATCTCACCTTTAACAGGAACCTAAACATCAAAACAAATAAGCAAAATATAGTCAAAGACACTGAAATAGAGAATGGTCTGACAGTGTTCAAAGGGGAGAGGAGAGGCAATTTCAGGGGAAAAAGAGAAGGGTTTACAGGAAGAAGTATAAAGGACACATGGATAAAAATGGGTTGGGTGGAAATGGGAGGGAGGAGGGGATGGCTGGGTTGGTGGTTGGGATGGGAGTAAAAGATAGAAAATTGTACTGCAATAAAAGTTAAGATAAAAACTTAAAAAATAAAAATGAAATGAAATGATATATGTAACATGATGAAAACTATATTTTAGAAGCATACTAAAATTTTTATAGGAGACTAATTTGTAGATAAAAGTAAATTGCTAATTTACTTTTATTTTTCTGTATATTTCAGTTTTCTACTGGCATCTGCATAAAAAATAAAATTTCAAACCTAAAAAACATTAATTTGAATTAACAGATAACTTAAGGATAAATATTATTTTTCTTATTTAAGCGTCAGAAGTAGAATGGTCATAGGACTATTTAAAAAGTAACATGAAAGCAAATGTAATTATGTTACTGAAGAGTTAGCCACAGAGCTTCACCTTGTCTGTCCTTCTCCATGACTCTAGGTGCCTTTGTAGAATTGGGTTTTATTTTTCTTTGTCTCTTCTAGCTTCTAACAAATAGTTGGTGAGTTTAATTCCTGAGCAGAGGTTTTCTTAATTTTTTTATTTACTGCATTTGTTTGTGAAGAATCCAGAGGTGAAGCAAGAGACACATTCACCTGTAGCAGAAAGCTTAAGGAGTGCCAATAAGCTCAATAATTAACGAATGTAATATTTTAATACAGTATTCTTAAAAATCAAAATTAATGTAAAAATCCATAGTGGACAAAATGTCTATGTTTTAAATGAGGACAGACCCCAGTCCTGTATTGTCAGGATGAGGGTCACTTCAACCAATTCAGACCCTGCAAGTTAGCCCCAAATCACCAATATTATTACCTTGAAAAAATGTATCATATTTTTGCTTCCTACATAAATACCTATGAAGTGAAGAAATACAAGGGAGGAATAAATGAGAAATTGAAGAAAATAAAATGAAGGAGATTTAAGCATATTAAAAATATCTATTTAAAGAAAAAATCACAAAATTCTCTTTATACCATTATTTCCTAGTATCCCTTGTGCTCTCATAAGAAAATGGGTTAAATAAACAATAGATAAATCATTGGACATGAGAGTTTCATTCAATCAGGACCCTAAGATAATGCAAGAGGAGAGTCTTAAGTAAGATTGACGACTAAAGAAAGTGGATCTTTTGTTACTTAGTACCTCCCTATGTGTTTCATTTATTAGCCAGTTAGTGCTGATGAATACAGAACATCATTCATGCTGCTCTGAGAGACATGAACTTGATATTTCTGACATAATAATTTTCATTTCAAAATCAGGACATTCAGAAAATGTTAATGTGAAGAACTCAGTGTATTCATAAATAGCTACATATAATTAAATATTTTATGTTATTTTTAAAACATATTTTATTACGACTTTTTTTTCCAATTTTTTCCTCCACTTTATCCCCCCTCTGCCCTACACACCCCTGCTGTCTGGCATTCCCCCCTTAGTTCATGTTCATGGGTTGTACATATAAGTTCTTTTGTTTCTCTGTTTCCTACACTATTCTTAACCTCCTCCCATGTATTTTATGTCTACCAATTATGCTTCTTATTTCCTGTACTTTCCCTCCATTCTTCCCTTCCCCCTACCCACTGAAAGCCCTCCATGTGATCTTCATTTCTCTGGCTCTGTTCCTGTTCTAGTTGTTTGCTTGGTATTTGCTTTTGCTTTTTAGTTTCAGTTGTTGATAGCTGTGAGTTTGTTGTCATTTTACTGGCCATAGTTTTTGATCTTCTTTTCCTTAGATAAGTCCCTTTAACATTTCATATAATAAGGGCTTGGTGATGATGAACTGCTTTAACTTGACCGTGTCTGGAAAGCACTTTATCTGCTCTTCCATTCTAAATGGTAGCTTTGCTGGATAGAATAATCTTGGATGTATGTCCTTGCCTTTTATGACTTTGAATATTTATTTCCAGCCCTTTCTTGCCTTCAATACTTCTTTTGAGAAATCAGCTGACAGTCTTATAGGAACTCCTTTGTAGGTAACTGTCTCCTTTTCTCTTGCTGCTTTTAAGATTCTCTCCTTGTCTTTAACCTTGGCTAACTTAATGGTGATGTGCCTTGGTGTGTTCCTCCTTGGGCCCCAATCCTTTGGGACACTCTGAGCTTCCTGGATTTCCTGGAAGTCTATTTCCTTCACCAGACTGGGGGAGTTTTCCTTTATTATATTTTTCAGTAAGTCTTTGATTTCTTCTCCTTGTTCTTCTCCTTCTGGGACCACTATGATTCAGATATTAGAATGCTTAGAGTTGTCCCAAAGGTTCCTGAACTTCTCATTTTTTTGAATTCTTGTTTTTTTATTCCATTCTGCTTGGATGTTGATTTCTTCCCTTTTTCCAAATCATTGATTTGAGTCCCAGTTTCCTTCCCTTCACTGTTGGTTCCCTGTATATTTTGCTTTATTTCACTTTGGGTAGCCTTCATTTCTTCTTTCAGTTTGCAACTGAGCTCAATCAGTTCTGTGAGCATCCTGACCAGTGTTTTGAATGCTGCGTTAGGTAGGTTGTGTATCTCCTCATCACTTAGTACTTTTTCTGGAGCTATGATGTGTTCTGTCATTTGGGCCACACTTCTTTTGCTTTGAGCACCTGTTATGTTGTAAGGAGGTAGAGCCTTAGGTATTTACCAGGATGGGGCAATGCTTTTTCCTGCACTGTGGTGCTGTCTGTGAAAGAGGGGGTCAGAAAGGGAAAAATGCTTCCTCTCTTCTATCCCCACTTTACAAGGGACAGTTGGAGTTTCTTCTGCTGTTGCATCCCCTGCAATATTTTATAGCTAGCTTTGAGCCTTTAGTTTTTTGTTCAGCTAGCCCTACCTAACACATGTGGTCTACAGCCTTTCTGCATGTCCTATCCAATAGGCTGCCTGATTCCCATCTCACACCCTCCTACTAATCTGGGTGAATGTTTCTTTAACTCCTTGGTTGTAGGAGTTCCATACAGTTTGATTTTCTGAAACTTCTGTTTTTTTTCCCATTATTTAATTTTATTGTTGTTCAAGTAAAGTTGTCTGCCTTTTCCCCACACTGCTCTTTCCACTCCAGCCAACCCCACCTCTCTTCTTTGATTCCATCCCCCATTGGTTTTGTCCATGTATCCTTTATAGTTGTTCCTGAAAACCCTTCACACTTTACCCCCATTATCCCCTCTCATCTCCAGTCTGGTTATTGTCTATTTGTTCTTAATTTCAATATCTCTGGTTATATTTTGCTTGCTTTGTTTTGTTGATCAGATTCCACTTAAGGTGAGATCATATGGTATTTGTCTCTCACTGCCTGGCTTATTTCACATAGCATAATGCTCTCCAGTATCATCCATGTTGTCACAAAAGGTAGGAGCTCCTCTCTCTTTCTGCTGTGTAGTATTCCATTGTGTAAATGTACCATGTTTTTTTTTTTTTTTTAATCCATTAATTGACTAATGGACACTTAGGTTGCTTCTAGCACTTGGTTGTGCTATGAACACTGGTGTACATAGGTTCTTGTGAATTGGTGTTTCACTGTTCTCAGGATATAATCTTAGCAGTGGAATTGCCTGGTCAAAAGGCAGGTCCATTTTTAGTTTTCTGAGAAAATTCTGTACTGTTTTCCACAAGGCTGAATCGTTCTGCAATCCTACCAACAGTGCGCAAGGGTTCCCTTTTCTCTACATCCTCTCCAACACTTGTTTGTTGCTTTGTTTATGATGGCCATTCTCACCAGTGTGAAGTGGTATCTCATTGTGGTTTTAGTTTGTATCTGTCTGATGGTAAGCGGTGCTGAGCATCTTTTCATATGTCTCTGGACCCTTTATATGTCCTTCCTGGAGAGTGTCTGTTCAAGTCCTTTGCTCATTTTTAATTCAGATTTTTGTCTTCCTAGAGTGGAGCCATATGAGTTCTTTATATATTTTGGAGATCAAACCCTTGTTAGAGGTATCATTGGCAAATACGTGTTACCATACTGTTGGTTCCCTTTTGATTTTAATGCTATTGTCTTTAGCCATGGAGAAGCTTTTTAATTTGTTGAAGTCCCATTTGTTTATTCTTTCCTTCATATCCCTTGCTCCAGCAGACACATCAGTGAAAATATTGCTATGTGGAATATCTCATGTTTCCCTGCCTGTGTTCTTCTAAAGGACTTTTATGGTGTCAAGATTTATATTTAAGTCTTTTATCCACCTTGAATTTATTTTTGTGTAAAGTTTAAGTTGGTGATCAGGTTTCATTTTTTTGCATGTAGCTGTCCAGCTCTCCCAACATCATTTGTTAAAGAGGCTATTTGTACTCCATTTAATGCTGCCCCCTTTGTCAAATATGAATTGACTATAGATTCTTGGATTTATTTCTGGGCTCTCTATTCTGTTCCATTTGTACATGTGTCTGTTCTTATGCCAGTACCAGGCTGTTTTTATTTAGTAGCCTTGTAATGCAGTTTGATATCAGGTATTGTGATCCCTCCTACTTTGTTTTTCCTTCTCAAAATTGTTGCAGTTATTCGGGGTCATTTATGGTTCCATATAAATTTTTGAAATGTTTGTTCTGTATCCGTGAAAAATAATATTGGTATTCTAATGGATGTTGCATTGAATCTATAAGTTGCTTTGGTTAGCATGGGCTTTTTCATGATGTTAATTCCTTCAATACATCAACACAGTAGATGCTTCCATTCATTTGTGCCTTCCTTAATTGCTTTCTTCAGTGTTGTGTAGTTTTTCTGAGTACAGTTCTTTTACCACCTTCATGTGGTTTAGTCCTTGATATTTTATCTTTCTTGTTGCTATATCAAATGGGATTTTCCCCCTGGTTTCTGTTGCTGATATTTCATTGTTGGTATACAAAAATACCTTTGATTTCTGAATATTGACTTTGTATCCCACTGTTTTTCCAAATTCACTTATTAAGTCAAGCAGTTTTTTGGTGGAGTCTATAGGATTTTCTTAGTACACTTTCATGTCATCTGCAAACAATGACAGTTTTGTTTCCTCTTTTCCAATTTGGATGCCTTTTATTTCCCTTTCTTGTCTGATTGCTGTGGCTGGAACTTCCAATACTATGTTAAATAGAAGTATTGAAAGTAGACAACATTGTCTTGTTCCTGATCTTAGTGGGAAAGCTTTTAGTTTTTGCCCATTGAGTATGATGTTGGCTGTAGGTCTCTCATATATGGCCTTTATTATGTTGAGGAATGCTCCCTCTATTCCCACTTTGCTGAGTGTTTTAATCATAAATGGGTGCTATACCTTATCAAATGCTTTTTCAACATCTATTGATATGATTGTGTAATTTTTGTCTTTGCTTTTGTTTATGTGATGTATTACATTTACTGATTTGTGAATATTGTACCATCCCTGCATCCCTGAGATGATCCCTTTTGTTCACGGTGTAAAATCTTTTTAATGTATTGCCAGATGAGGTTTGCCAATATTTTGTTTAGGAATTTAACATCTATGTTCATCAGCAATATTGGCCTGAAGTTTTCTTTGTTTGTTGTGTCTTTATCTGGTTTTTGGGATTCAGATGATACTGGCTTCCTAAAAAGAGTTTGGGAGTCTTCCATCTTCTTGGAATTTTTGGAAGAATCTATGATGGATAGAGATTAACTCTTCCTTAAATGCTTTGTAGAATTCTTCTGTGAAATCTTCTGGTTGAGTGCTTTTGTGTGTTGGGAGGGTTTTTTTTTTTTATTACAGCTTCAATTTGGGAAGCTGTTATTGGTCTGTTCAGGCCTTCTGCTTCTTTTTCATTCAGTTTTGGAAGACTATATTTTTCTTGAAATCTGTCCATTTCACATAAGTTTTCAAATTTCTTGGCATATAGTTTTTTGTAGTAATGTATTACAATCCTTTTATTAAAGTGGTATCAGTTGTAATCTCTCCTCTTACATCTCCAATTGTGTTTATTTGGATCCTCTCTCATTTTTCTTGATGAACCTGCTTAAGGCTTATTGATATTGTTTATCTTTTCAAAGTCCAAGCTCCTGGATTCATTGATGCTTAGAATTGTGCTTTCAGTCTTTATGTCATTTAATTCTCCTCTGATCTTGGTTATTTCCTTCCTTGTACTTACTCTGGGTTGTCTATGTTGTTGTTCCTTGAGTTCTTGTAGGCATAGGGTTAGGTTGTTTGTTTGAAATGTTTCTCTTTTTTATGTAAGCCTGTATAACTATGAACTTCCCTCTCAGAACTGCCTTCACTGTGTCCCATAAGTTTTGGGTTGTTGTGAGTTCATTTTCATTTGTTTCCAGAAACTTTTTGATTTCTCCCTTGATCTCTTCTCTGACCTGTTTATTCTTTTATAGCATGCTATTAAATTTCCATGAGTTTGAGTGTTTTCGAGCTTTTTTCTTGAGGTTAGTTTCTAGTTTCAGTCCCTTGTGGTCAGAGAAAATGCTTGATATGATTTCAATTTTCTTGAATTTGATGGTGCTTTTCTTGTGTCCTATCATGTGGTCTATCTTTGAAAATGGCTCATGTGTATTTGAAAACAGCATGTGTGTTGCTTCTTTCAGACGAAAGGCTCTATGTATATCAGTTTGGTCCATTTGATCTAGGATATTGTTCAATGCCACGATCTATTTGTTGATATTTTTTTTGAAGATCTCTCCATTTATGACAGTGGGGTATTGAAATCCCCTACTGTAATTGTGTTGCTGTCAATATCTTTCTTGAAGTCCTCCAAGATTGTCCTTATGCATTTGGCTGCTACTATGTTGGGTGCACATATGTTTACAATGTCTGTGTCTTCTTCATGGTTTCTTCCCTTGAGTATTATGAAGTGTCCTCCAGTGTCCTTTTTTATGGCTTTTGTTTTGAAGTCTATTTTGTCTGATATATGTATGACTACCCCAGCCTTTTCCCTGTCCATTTGCTTGGAATATTTTTTCCAAATCTTCACTTTCATTCTGTGTACTTATCTTTTTCTGAGCTGGGTCTCTTGCAGGCAGCATATGTGCATGTAATATTTCGTTATCCATTCATCTCCCTTCTTTCTTTTGATTGGAGCATTTAGTTCATTAACATTTATTGTTATTATTGATACATTCTTATTCATTTTATCTCATTTGTACCTGTGTTCCTCTCTTTCTCACTCTTTTTCTTACTCTTCTTGAAGCTGTCCCTTTAGCATATCTTGTGGTGCTGGTTTGGTGGAGGTGTAATCTTTGAGCAACTTTTGTATAGGAAACTTCTTATTTTGCCTTCTAGTTTCAGAACCTTTCTGAATAGTTTAGTCTTGTTACAAGACTTTGTTTCTTATTACTTGGAATATTTCTTGCCATTCCCTTCTGGGTTATTGTATTTCTGTTGAGAAATCAGCTGCTAGCTTTATCAAGCACCCTTTTATGTTACTTCTTGTTTCTCTCTTGCTGCTTTTAAGATTCTCTCTTTGTCTTTAAAACTTTATTTATGTTAAATAAAAGTTAAAGATAAAACTTTGTCTGTATTTATGATGTGTCTTATAGTTGGCCTCTTTGGGTTCATCTTGATTTGGACCCTGTGTGCTTTCTGCACTTGTGTGGTTTTTCTGCTCTCCAGGTTAGGAAAGTTTTTTGTCATTATTTATTCAAAGAGGGTTTCTATCCTTTTCTCCTTTTCTTCTTCTTCTGGTATTCCTATGATTTGAATTTTTTTGTGTGTGTTTCATATTATCTTGCAGTTGCCTTAAGCTATCTTCATATTTTTAGTCTTGTTTCATGCATCTGCTCTACCTGGGTGTTCCTTTTTTATTTAATCTTCCAGCTCACTAATTTGGTCCTCTCCTTCATCTAACCTGCTTGCAATTCTAGTGCTTCCCCCCCCCCCCCGCCCAGAAATAGTATTCTTCATTTCTTCCTGGTGCTTGTTTATAGTTTCTATTTCTTTTTTCATATTGTCATAGATCTTACTCAGTTCCTTGTAGTTGTCTGTGAATTCCTTGAGCATCCTTATAACCATTCCTTTAATTCTATATTTGAGAGTTTGCTTGCCTC
Source organism: Tonatia bakeri (assembly GCA_004024845.1). Classification (NCBI taxonomy): domain Eukaryota; kingdom Metazoa; phylum Chordata; class Mammalia; order Chiroptera; family Phyllostomidae; genus Tonatia; species Tonatia bakeri. Next base: position 101,117 of record PVIA01004898.1, on the reverse strand, counting down.
CATTTCATTTAGCTCTTTTACTGGAGAGTCTTCCATTCCTTTCAATTGCAGGTTCTTTCTTTGTCTGCCCATTTTAGGTAAGTCTTTTTGTTTGTTTCTGTGATTCCCAATGTTCTGCTTTGCTAAAGACCTTTTATGGTAGGATTTATATTGGATTCAGTGTCGTGGTCTTTTTGTTCTCCTTGTCAGGATGCTCTAGGGTTTTCCTTTATTCTGTTTGTGTGGGCTCTCTTGTTGCACTTGGATTTTAGTCATTGATGGCTCCTTTTTTGGTGGGTTTTCTCCTCTAGTGGGTTTACTGGCATTCACAACTCCTACCTTATTTTATATGTGATCTGGGGCAGGGAAAAGGCAGAATGAATTATCACAATGGAAGAGTATTTTATGGGATTTAAAGTGCCAACAAGTAAAGAACATATAGGAGATCTTTTAGAGAAGTAGAGCAATAACTGTGATATTTCACCCAACTATCCACTTTTTATAAAAGGTGAAAAAGAGATAAGACTCTTATTAGTGGGGGAAAAGACTGTGAGCTGTCTCCATAAAGCAGAGCACTTATGCCAGGTTAGATGATGAGATGTAGTGAGAGTAAGGGATAGAAACTTGGTGTAGTGTGAGAGAGAATTAAGTTAACCAGAACAGTAATAAAGCTCAGGAAGATAGTGAAATGGACCACGACCAGGGAGGGGTGCTGTCTGGTATTTACAAAAATATCAAACAATAATAATATGACAAGAAATATGTGATCTTAATTAAAAGAATAAAAAGTCGGAGACCAAGAATACTGTGTTATTGGAATATGAGTGAAGTGAAGGAAGAGAAATTAAAATGCAATATGGAAGGGAAAACAAAGAAAACCAGTCAAACAATGAAATCAAACAGACAAAATACAGAAAACTAAATGGAAGGGAAATAAAAAAACAAAAATTAATAATAACAAAAAATGAAAATAAAAAGTAAAAAATAAAATTCAAGTTCTGTAGAATAGCAAAGTCAATTTTGTCTCAGTTATTGGCATTAGCCTTCTGATCTCTTTCTCTGTAGCTGTCTGTGATACTTTCACAGCTCCAGGTCTTATTGTCTTACACTTATTAGAAAAAATGAAAAGCTTCTTGCTAACTTTAAATCCACCAAGCAGGTTTTGCTGGTCTTCCTGGATGCTGCAGGAAGAGAGGGGCTGGGCTCCATTTTGTTTCCTTTTTTTGGTTCTGTGTTGGGGTCTCAGTCTGGTCTGGGCTCCAATATTCACAGGGGTCCATCCTCCAGTGCAAGCCCTCAGAGTGCTCTGAGGCCCTAGGGTCCATATGTGCCAGTCTACTGCCTTCAATTCACCTTGTGCCACCCTTTGATTACTCTGTGAGGTGCACTGATGGGAGCCACTCAGACCCTCCTCCCCATTTTCTAGTCTGGGTGCTGAGTACCTGCCAAGTCCCTTCAGGGCAGTTTAGTTGCTGGTTAGTTCCCCTGTTAAATTAAGTCTCTCTGGGGACTACTACCTCTCTGAGCCCATGCTGCCCCACTTCAGTCAGTCCATAAGGTGCCCTAATTTGGAGCAATTCATGTCCCTCCTCCTTCCTCTTTGCTGACCCAGCTACTAGCCCACAAGAATTCCTTAAACAGCAGCTGAGCACCTTTTTCCGAGCAAATTCCCCTTGTTTGTGGTTAGCTATTCTTAACAAGCACCTGTATTTTCACACAGCCAGATTCTCTGACCAGTCTCCAGACTGTCTGGATCAGGGTAAGTTGTAGCCCAACTCTTCCCCTCTCCAGGTGTCACCTGGCTCCCTAATTTCTCTGGTACTGTCCCAGCTGGCGACCACAGTTCCAGTGGGTAAATGCCACCTTTTTGTGTCTCCTACTGTTTCCTTATCCCCCCAGTGACTTTAAGCATCCAGGTCTCTCCTGGTGTGGGAGTGGCTTCCTTGCACTGGGAAAGGAGGAAGGTGCAAAGTTACAATCACTGATCCTGCTTTCCTCCAAAGCTCTGCAGCAGTCATGGTACCTGTTGCCAGGCCCTGGACCTCAGCAGTCACAGTCATGGTGCAGGTCCCAGGGAGCTTACCATGGGCCTACACAATCTCCTTACCATCTTTTTGTTAAATGTCCTCTAAATTCTTTGGCTTCCAAACTTCATATAAGCTGGGATTCCATTGACTGTTCACTCTGTTCTTCAGAAGACTGGCTAGGTGCCCAATTGGATGCATGAGCAAGTGGGTTCAGCTTCCACCTACCTCACCACCATCTTCTACTTTCCCTGGAAACAAATGAAATATTCATCAATAGGGGACTTAAATAACAAATAGTACATTCATAAATAGCATGGTATTCAGCCATGCAAAAGGAAGAGGCAATTTGTTTTGAATAATCTTATAGCTCTTGGAAGGGAACAAAATGAAGGTGCAGAACCATAGGTATAGTGCTTCACCAACTGCATTGCAAAGAAACACCCATTGAAATGTGTTTGTATATGTATAAGGCATTCCTGAATGTGTCCCTGGACCCACAGTGGAGCCTAAGCTCAGGGATAAACACTGGGTGCCTAAGGTTATAGGTGGGAGAAGTACTACTTCACTCTGTTCTGTTTTGTAGCCTTGAAATTTTGTATAAAGTACATTTATTGCATGTCCCTAAATTAATTAAATTTAAAAATAGCCCTACAAAACATGTCTGTAGCTCTTTAAGAATATTATACTCTAAACACCACGGTCTTGGTGTCTACTCTTGTAACACTCAGAAGCGTTCTTTGTGCTGCTAAGTATCAACTTTATTTCACAAGCTCTACTGTTCTCAATCAAATTGGTCTTCCAAGTTCACTAGCTATCAGAGCCCTTGAACATCCACAGATGTCTTTATTTTAGTCACGTCTATTCTGGGACAGTTCTTGCACACACACTATTGTTCCAGGTTACCTCTGCTACAATCACTATGTTCCTGTAAGAGTGGTCAATGTGTGTATCTAAATAAGAAACATGAACCTTGACCTACCAGATTTTCTACTGCTTATTCTATTTAGTTCTGAGTTCTTCAGCAAATTGTTATAAATAATATATTTTTGATATCATTTTTATTGTTGAGTTACAGTTGTTCTTCTTCTTTCCCCAATGCTTACTCCCACCTTGTCCCTGCCACACTCCCACAGTCAATCTCCCGTATTTTCCATGTCCATGAGTACTCTATTCATGTTACTTGACCTGCCCCTTCCCCTTCTTCCCCATGTTATGCCTCTCTTTCCTCTCTGGCCACTGCCCATTTTTCCTTTATTTCCAAGTCTCTGGTTCCATTTTGCTCATTTGTTTGCTTTGTTGATTAAGTTCTACTTATAGGTGAGATCATATAGTATTTGTCTTTTACCTCCTGGCTTATTTCACTTAGCATAATGCTCTCCAATTCCATTCATCCTGTTGTGAAGGGTAGGAGTTCTTTTTTTCTTTCTGTTGCATAGTACTCCACTTACCACAGTTTTTATTAATCCATTCATTTACTAATGGGCACTTAGTCTGTTTCCAGTTCTTGGCTATTGTAAATAACACTGTTGAACACTGTGAACATTGGAGTGCATAGGTTGTTTTGAATTGGTGTTTCAGGATTCTTACAGTATAGTCTGAGCAGTGGAATTTCTCAGTCAAAAGGTGGTTCCATTTTTAGTGTTCTGAGGAAATTCCATAGTGTTTTCCACAGTGGCTACATTCTCAACTGTGTTTTACTCTTCTCCATAACGTCACCAGCACTTTTTGCTTATTGATTTGTTTATGATTGCCATTCTCACCAGTGTGAAGTGGCATCTCCCTGTGGTTTTAATTTGCTTGTCTTTGCTGGCTAGTGATGCTGAGCATCCTTTCCTATGTCTCTGGGCCCTGTGTATGTCTTCCTTGGAGAAGTGTCTGTTCAGGTCCTTTGCCCATTTTTCAATTGAGTTATTTTTGTCCCTGGAGTAGAGTCATGTATATTCTTTATATATTTTGAAGATCAAACCCTTGTCAGAGGTATCATTTGCAAACATGTTTTTCCATACAGTTGGTTCCTTTTCCATTTGGTTGATGTTTTCTTTAAACATGCAGACGATTTTACTTTGATGTAGTCTCATTTGTTTACGCTTTTCTTTATGTCCCTTTCCCTAGGGCATGTATAGGTGAAAATATTGCTGCTTGGGATATCTGAAATTTTCTTACCTATGTTTTTCTCTAGGAGTTTTATGGTGTCACAAGTTATATCCAAGTCTTTTATCCATCTTCAGTTTATGTTTGTGTATGGTATAAGTTCGTGGGCTAGTTTCTTTCTTTCTTCCTCCCTCCCTCTTCCTTCCTTCCTCCCTCCCTCCCTCCCTCCCTCCCTCTCTCCCTTCCTTCCTTCCTTCCTTCCTTCCTTCCTTCCTTCCTTCCTTCCTCTCTCTCTCTTTCTCTCTCTCTCCCTCTCTCTCTTTCTTTCTTTCTTTCTTTCTCTTTTTTCTTTTCTTTCTGTCTCATGTACTTGTCCAGATCTCCCAACACCATTTATTAAAGAGGCTATTTTTACTCAATTTTATGTTCCTCCCCATTTGTCAAATATTAACTGATCATATCAACATGGGTTTATTTCTGGGCTCTCTATTCTATTCTATTGATCTGTGTGTCTGTTCTTATGCCAGTGCCAGACTGTTTTGATTTTATATTGTGGAGATAATAACAGTGCCCACCTGTGGATATTCAGATTATTAGTTCAGAATACTCCTTGGAGCTCCAACCTCCTCCATAGATCAAGGTACTCACAAAGCCCTTGACTTGGAATTGGCTCTGTATTTCTTTTTGTCATGTTTCAGACATCCAATGAATGCAGTGTCCTTTGTAGTACTACTGATTCAAAGACTCAGCAAACCTAGAAACATCATTCATGAATTCTACTCTGACAGCAGTGCGCGCACACACACACACACACCCACACACATCTTCTCATGTATACACCCTCATATTCTTAAAGGGACTCTGCCAGGACAAAGGAAGATTTAGAGATGCTTCCCAACCAGCCCTCCACATGGTAAAGCCCATGTATCTCTGAGAATCTGCTCACAGGACACATCACTAGCCTCCATATTACCTGAGGACAAATAAAATGAACTGACTGGCAAGTCTGGCAATGAGGGTTGATAAGACCTGGCATGTATTACCAAGGTCAAGGATGCAATCTCTTTTCACATTAGATCTTACAGACTGTTATTCTGTGATCAGAACAGCCTCCCATACTCTGCCTAACAATAAAAAGGAAAGACGTTCAAGTCAAATTGTACAGGTGATATAACTGATCTCATGTACATGGGACATAAGCGTTTTCACTCAAAAGTTTGAAAGAAATGTTGCTCTGTCCTCAAAACACATCTGCATTTGCATCTACTTTCAGTAATATTAAAACCACTATTTTTTACACTAGATAGCAGCCAATATGTGCCATATTGTACGTTTCCTGGTGAATTTTCTGTCAAATGACTCAAAGGTACCATCAAATAAAACAAAAAACATGCTGAATTATTTCTTATTTGTTAAGTGCTTCTCTCTCTTTAGTAATTACTTACCACCATACTCTATTGTTAATGAGTCATTTGGGCTTCTAAGTCTCAATGCAGTTTTGAGTGTGACAAAGTTCTGGACCTACTGCACCTGTCAGGGAAAGGCCCTTGTTGTAATTTTGGGGCAGTGTTTGGTGTTTCTCCCCATCATTTTTTATGCAGAAGTATCTCTAAATAAGTTGTGCAAGTGAAGCTTTCAGCTACCTTTTCCAAGTGACTAGAATTATGAGGATTTAAGGTTATAAATTTTTATTTGAAACTAACTCATATGACAGGCATTGGATTAAAATATTATATATTTTTTACTTAAAAAGAAAAAATAAGCTTAACATTCTATCTAGTGTACATTATTTTATATATGAATATTATATGTATTTGCACAGTACATGTGTATATATATGTATATTGCATGTATATATGTATATCTATGTGTGTATATGTATACACACACATGCATATCTTTAGGAAGTCGGGGAAAGCACAATACTAGGGAAATATGACTCAACTATAGGTAGAAATATAGGCAAGAGGTAGTCAATGACAGAAACTCTCTGGAGAAATGATCCAAGGAAAGTAAGAGGTAATGATTTATAGATGAAATTTAAGACTGATAACAATATTTTGTAATATCAAATTTAAGAATTGGAGTTCATGGCTATGCACCTAATCCATGTCTAAAGACAAAGAAAATATTGTGGTAAGTGAGGTTAATAATCAGGGTAGGGATCTGGCTGATGTGGGTGGAAGGTGTTAATACAAGGAAGACAAGCTAGGAGGAGGTTTATTTAGCACTAAAGTTTACCAAACTTGTTTATATCAATATTATTTGTGATCTTGAATTATCCTTGTGACACAGGGGTTATACTCTCTCTACAGATGAGGAAATTGAATCTTAAATAAATCAAGCCAAATTTCCCCCAAAGCACACTGCTAATAAGTAGTTACTGAATCATCTATATTAAACTGAGTTCATCCCTTCCTTCTGTCAGAAAATATTGTAAGTTTCTATTGTGTTATTGTTATCTAACATAGCACCTGCTATGGTGTGAGGGGCACACAGTAAAAATCACCCTTCACCCAACCCACATTTGGGAAAACTGAGTCAAACAAATGAAGATTAAAATATAACCTTTATTTCTGATAAAATTTAGTAAAAGAGCATGACTTTAGATCTGTTAGGTAAGTGAATTGGTTAATATTATTCCTCTGGATGGAATTTTTCCAGATAGTTAAAGACCTAAATAATTACTGTACACTCCACCCCTGAGCCCTGCCTGAAAGGAGAAAGAGAATGCAGAGAGAAACATAATGAAAAAAATTGAGTCAGCAATCTGGTATGTCACTTCCACTGAGTAGGAGAAAGGGAGATTGTAAATTATTCACAGGGAGTCCCTCACCAGAAAACACAAAGAGTAAAAAGGAGGTCCTCTCTACCCAAGTGAGCCTGGTTTTAAACCAGAACTTATAGTTTGACCCTAAATGAGAAGTTATAGTTTGACACTCACTGACTATGATCTGTTTACAGTACAGTATGTTGACCTCAAATTTTTCAGGTTTATCCTGACATTTTTTATGCTTTTAACCTTTTTGTTGCCTGTTCCTTTAAATCAAAATTTCATTATTTTGAAGATATTTTCACATAATTAGAAATAATAAAAAAGAAATTTACAGATAATGGGTCACATTGGGTTGTAGAAGGGACAATTAAAATGGACAATCTTTGAGGATAAGAAGTTATGTTTTGTTATTTACAAACAATATTTTACTCTTGATATCTAAGTAAACTCTTACAATCATTTTGGAATTTGTCATTATAAAATCAGCTTTACAAATAAGTGAGGGAACCAGGCCACTAAGAGATCTGGTTAGGATACCTGACAACTAATAAAGGAAAGTCAGGAACATTGAACCATATCCTGTAATGAGGAACCTGGTGCATGATGCAACCAAGCAGCACACACAGACACATCTATAAAAGCAACATATGAAGCACTCACCTTTCCTCTCTGACAAGATGAAATGGTTCAGGGAGGGTAACCCTGAGTTCCCTTCAATGGTGCTTTTAAGAACTTCCTGGTTAGGCTCCATGTGCCCTTCTCAAACACCAGAAAAGGAAGGAAGGGTTCTGCACAGACTCCGACAAGAAAACAATAACAACTGAGGCAGAAGAGAAGCATGTTCCCAGAGGACACATATGAGAAAGTGCAATGCACTGTTAAGCATAAACAGAGGAGTAAGAAGTGGATCATGAAAGAAGCTAATTCGGAAGGCACAGGTGAAAGAGGGACTGGAATAAAAAAAAGGGCCTGCATCAATGAGAGTGTATGTTTTCATCCACTTTAAGAGAATTAATTTTGCACCTGACTTGAACAGACACTTCTCCAAGGAGGATATACTGAGGGCCAAGAGACACATGAAAAGATGCTCAGCATGACTAGCCATCAGGGAGATACAAAATAAAACCACAATGAGATACCACCTCACACCTGTCAGAATGGCCAACATAAACAAATCAGCAAACAAGTGTTGGAGAGGATGCGGAGGAAGGGGAACCCTAGTGCACTGTTGGTGGGAATGCAGACTGGTGCAGCCACTGTGGAAAACAGTATGGAATTTCCTCAGAAAACTAAAAATGAAACTACCTTTTGACCCAGCAATTTGCTGCTGGGGTTATACCCTAAGAGCCCTGAAACACCAATCCAAAAGAACCTACGCACCCCAATGTCATAGCAGCACAATTTACAATAGCCAAGAGTTGGAAGCCACTTAAGTGCCATCAGCAAATGAGTGAATCAGAAACTATGGTACATTTACACAATGGAATTCTATGCAGCAGAGAGAAAAAAAAAAGGAGTTTCTATACTTTGTGACAGCGTGGATGGAACTGGAGAGCATTATGCTAAGTGAAATAAGCCAGGCGGTAAGGGACAAATGCAATATGATCTCACCTTTAACTGGATCATAATCAACAAAAGAAAAAAAGCAAACAAAATATATCCAGAGTCATTGAAACAAAGAACAATCTAACAATAGCCAGAGGGGAGTGGGGAGGGGACGGTGGGGAGAAGGATTTTTAGGAACTACTATAAAGGACACATGGACAAAACCAAGGGGGAGGGTGGAAGCAAGAAATGAAGGTGGGTTTGGAGAAGGTGGGGAGATGGGTGGGGAGAAAATACACACAACTGTAATTGAACAATAAAATAATTTTAAAAATAGAGAATTAATTTTACATCTGGTTATATTTTTTCTTGATTGTTTGGATGAATATGTTGAATTATAGGTGAGACCATATGGTACTTGACTTTCACCACCTAGCTTATTTCCCATAGCATAATGTTTTTCAGATCCATCCATGAGATTGCAAAGGGCAGGAGCCCCTTCTTTCTTTCTGCTAAGTAGTATTCCATCATGAACATGTACCGTAGTTTTTTGATTCATCCATTTATTGTCAGGCATTTAGATTGCTTCCAGCACTTGGCTATTGTAGAATGCACTGCTAGGAACACTGGGGTGCATAGGCTCTTTTGAATGGGTGTTTCAACATTCTTATGCTATAATTCCTGCAGTAGAATTGCTTGGTGAAGTGGCAGTTCCATTTATAGTTTTCTGAGTAAAATCCATACTGTTTCCACAGTGGCTGCACCAGTCTGCATTCCCACCAATAGTGCATTAGGGTTCTCTTTTCTCCGCATCCTCTCCAACACTTGTTTGTTGATTTGTTTATGATGGCCATTCTGACCTGTGTGAAGTGGTATCTCATTGTCATTTTAATTTGCATCTTTCTGGTGGTTAGAGATGCTGAGCATCCTTTCCTATTTCTCTTGGCCCTGTGTATGTCCTCCCTGAAAAAATGTCTGTTCAGGTACTTTGCCCATTTCTTAATTGGATTGTTTATCTTCCTGGAGTGGAGTCGTGTGAGTTCTTTATATATTTTGAGGATCAAACTCTTATCTGAGGTATCATTGGCCAATATGTTTTCCCATACAGTTGGTTCTCTTTTCATTTTAATGCTGTTTTCCTTAGTCATGCAGAAGATTTTTATTTTGATGAGATCCCATTTGTTTATTTTTTTCCTTTATATCCCTTGCTCTAGGGGATGTATCAGTCAAAATATTGCTCCAGAGAATATATGAGATATTCCTTCCTATGTTCTCCTAAAGGACTTTTATGGTGTTAAGACTTGTATTGAACCCTTTTATCCACCTTGAGTTTATTCTTGTGTATGGTGTAAGTGGGTGATCAGGTTTCATTTTTTTGCACGTAGTTTTACAGCTCTCCCAAAAACATTTGTTGAAGAGACAATTTTTGCTCCATTTTATGCTGCTGCCCATGTTGTCAAATATTAATTGACTGTAGAAACTTCAGTTTATTTCAGGGCTCTCTATTCCGTTTCATTTGTCCATGTGTCTGTTCTTAGGCCAGTACCAGGCTGTTTCAATTATAATGGCCTTTTAATAGAGTTTGATATCAGGTACTGTGACCCCTCCTACCTTGTTCTTTTTCAAAATTGCTGAAGGTATTCAGGGTCTTTTATAGTGTCATATAAATTATTGAAATGTTTGTTCTATATCTGTGAAACATGTCATTGGTACTTTACTATAAATTGCTTTGGGTAGTATGGACATTTTGATATGTTAATTCTTCCAATCCATGAACACAGTATATGCTTCCATTCATTTGTGTCTTCCTTAATTGCTTTCTTCAGTGTTATGTAGTTTTCTGCATATAGGTCTTTCACCTCCTTTGTTAGGTTTGTTCCTAGGTATTTTATTTTTCTTGTTGCTACATCAAATGGGATTTTCCCCCCTGATTTCTGTTTTTGATATTTCATTGTTGGTGTTCAAAAATGCCTTTGATTTCTGAATATTACTTTGTATCTGGCTGTTTTGCCAAATTCATTTATTAGGTCAAGCAGTTTTTTGATGGAGTCTAAAGGGTTTTTCTATTTGTACTATCATGTCATCTACAGACAATGACAGTTTTGTTTCTTCTTCTCCAATTTGGTTGCCTTTTATTTCCTTTTCTTGTCTGTTGGCTGTGGCTAGGACTTCCAATATTATGTTAAATAGAAGTGGCAAAAGTGAACAACATTGTCCTGTTCCTGATCTTAGTGGGAAAGTTTTTAGTTTTTGGCCATTGAGAATGATATTGGCTGTAGGTCTCTCATATATGCTTTTATTATGTGAGGAAAGTTTCCTCTATTCCCACTCTGGTGACAGTTTTAATCATAAATGGTGCTTTACCATATCAAATGCTTTTTTCTGCATCTATTGATATGATCATGTGATTTTTGTGTTTCCTTTTGTTTATGTGATGCATTATGTGTATTGATTTGCTGATATTGTACCATCCTTGCATCCCTGGAATAATCCCATTTGTTCATGGTATAAAATCTTTTTAGTGTATTTCCAAATGAGGTTTGCCAATATTTTGTTAGGAATTTAGCATCTATGTTCATCAGTGATAATGGCCTGAGGTTTTCTTTCTTTGTTGTGTCTTTATCTGGTTTTGGGATTAGGATGATGCTGGCTTCATAAAAAGAGTTTGGGAGTCTTCCATCTTCCTGGATTTTTTGGAATAGTCTGTGAAGGATAGGGGTTACCTCTTTCCTAAATGTTTTGTAGAATTCTCCTGTGCACCCATCTGGTCAAAGGGATTTTGTGTGTTGGGAGTTTTTTTATTACTGCTTCAATTTCATCTGCTGTTTTGGTTTGTTCAGGCTTTCTGCTTCTTTTTCATTCAGTTTTGGAAGATATATTTTTCTAGGATTTTTTTCCTTTTCACCTAAGTTTTCAAATCTCTTGGCATATAGTTCTTTCTGGTGATGTATTACAATTCTTTGTATTTCTGTGGTATCAGTTCTAATCTCTCCTCTTTCATTTCTGATTGTGTTTATTTGAGTCCTCTCTCTTTTTTCCCTGATGAGCCTCCTTAAAGGCTTGCCGATTTTGTTTATCTTATCAAAGAGCCAGGTCCTGGATTTATTGATCCTTAGAAATGTGCTTTTAGTTTCTATGTCATTTGATTGTGCTCTGATCTTGGTTATTTCCTTCCTTCTATTTCCTCTGGGCTGTCTTTGTGGTTATTCCTTGAGTGCTTGTAGGTGTAGGGTTAGGTTTTTTTTTTTAATGTTTCTATCCTTTTTATGTAGGTCTGTATCACTGTAAACTTCCCTCTCAGGACTGCCTTCGCTGTGTCCCATCAATTTTGGATTGTTTTGAGTTCATTTTCATTTGTTTCCAGAAACTTTCTGATTTCTTCCTTGATCTCATTCTTGACCTGTTCATTGTTTAATAGCATGCTATTCAATCTCCAGGAGATTGAATAAGGGATTCGGTTTTTGAGGGGTTTTTTTTTTTTGAGGTTGTTTTCTAGTTTCAGTCCCATGTGGTCAGAGAAAATGCTTGTTATGATTTTAATTTTCTTGAATCTGTTGAGATTTGTGTCCTATCTTATGGTCTATCTTTGAAAATGTCCCACATCCACTTGAAAAGCATGTGTATGTTGTTTCTTTGGGATGAAAGGCTCTATACATATATCAGCTAAGTCCATTTGATCCAGGGCATTGTTCAATGCTATAATATCTTTTTGATATTATGTTTGGAAGATCTATTTATTTTTGACATTTTAGTGTTGAAATCCCCTGTTATAATTGTGTTGCTGTCAATATCTTTCTTGAAGTCCTCTAAGATTTTCTTTATGTATTTGGGTGTTCCTATGTTGGGTGCATATATATTTACAATGTTTATGTCTTCTTGGTGAATTCTTCCCTTGAGTATTATGTAGTGACCTTCTGGGTCTTTCTTTATGGCCCTTTTTCTGAAGTCTATTTTGTTTGATGTAAGTATTGTTACCCCGGCTTTTCTTTTCTGTCTGTTTGCTTGGAAAATTTGTCTCCAGCCCTTCATTGTCAGGCTGTGTAAGTCTTTTGTTCTGAGGTGGGTCTCTTGAAGGCAGCATATGTGTGGTTTATGCTTTTTTATCCATTCAGCTATTCTATGTATTTTGATTGGGGCATTTAATCCATTTATGTTTAAGGTTATTATTGATAGGTACTTATTCATTGCCATTTTTGTACCTGTGTTCCTCTCTCTCTTTTTCTTTCCCTTCCTTTTCTTAAAGCAGTCCCTTTAGCATCTCTTGTAGAACTGGTTTGGTGGAGGTGTATTCTTTAGGCTTCTTTTGCCTGGGAAGCTCCTTATTTGGCCTTCTATCTTGATTGAGAGCCTTGCTGGGTAAAGTATCCTTGGTTGCAGGTGTTTGATTCTCCTTACTTGGAATATTTCTAGCCATCACTTCCAGGTTTTAATCCATTTTGCCACTTACCTGAGTTTTACTACTCTTGTGAAAACTTTTTTTTCCCTCAAACTACACCATGTTTATATGACTTACTCCCACTATTTCTCCTCCATCTAACCTTGCATAAGTGGTCTTCTTTCTGAAGCCAGCTCTCATTTTCATAAAAGTCTTATTTCTTTCCACCTTTTAAAAAATGACTAGTTTGTTGAAATAGCCACAATCATTACTGTACTTCTCCAAATGGAACATCTGTTTGTTTACTATTTGTTTGTATTTTAAATCCCATAGAATATTCTCCACTGTCTTACTCCATTTTGCCTTCACACTGCACCTGATCCATTGAGTGAGAAATTATATTGCATTTTGTTCTCTTTTTCTTCCTCTTTCAAACTGAGGTTTATTCCTTACACTTATTAGTTTGCTTTCCCCATCTTCTCAAAATCATTTTTTTATGGTAGGCTTCTCATATTCATTTGTCCCCTTCATACAATGTTCTTATTGCTGTTCCATTCAGCTGTCATTGTCATAGACCCTTCTGTGGTCTTTCTGCAGTTTCCTTGCATTGGTCCAGTACCTTTGGAGTTTTACTTCAAACCTCATATTATACTCTTCCCTTTCTTACCCTATTGTTCCAATCACCCTTTCATGTTTTACTTATACTTTAACTTTTGTTCTCTTCTTTCCCTCTGTACTATCCTAACTTTTATCAATTCTACTTCCTCCTGCACAAAAAAAATACCCTTTAAAAGTATGATGATAACTTAATAGAACTGCAGGAGAACAAGAAATGCAACAATATTCGAATAATAGGAATACCAGATGGGGAAGAAAGGGGGCAGCTGATAGAAAACCTGTTTGAAAAAATAATGACAGAAAACTTCCCTAAACTGGAGAAGGAAAGGGTATGCAAGTTCAGGAAGCACACAGAGTCCCAATCAAGATGACACCAAAGAGGCCTACTCCAAGACACATTATAATTAAAATGCCAAATGTTAAAGACAAAAAGAGAATCTTAAAGGCAGCAAGAGAGAAACAGGAAGAAACATATGAGAGAATTCTGATAATGCTAGCAACTGATTTTTCAACAGAAACATTACAAACCAGAAGGGAATGCCAAGAAATATTACAAGTAATGAAAAGCAAAGGCCTGTAGTCAAGACTAAATACACTAACCAGCAAGGCTTTCATTAGAATGGAAGGTGAAATAAGAATTATCCCAGCCAAAAGAAGGCTGAAATAATACACCTACCTCAAAACAACACTGAAAAATATTCTAAAGGGACTGCTTTTAGAAGATGAAGGGAAAAAAGGAGAGAGAGAGGAACACAGGTACAAAGGGAAAAAATAAGTAAGTACCTGTCAACAGTAATCTTAAATGTACATGGATAAAAAGTTCCAATCAAAAGACATAAGTGAGCTGAAAGGATAAGAAAAAAAAGACCCTCACATATGATACCTATAAGAGACCTCAGAAAAAAAGGCCTACACAGATTGAAAGTGAAGAGTTGAGGAAAAAATGTTCCAAGGAAATGGACAGGAAAAAAAATAAAAACCTGGGGTAGCAATACTTATATCTAACAAAATAGAGTTTGAGAAAAGGCCATAAAAAGAGACAAGGAAGGAAACTTCATAATACTCAAGAGAAGAATCCACCAAGAAGACACAAACATTATAAACATATATGCACCTAACACAGGACTACCCAAATATAAAAGGAGTATCATGGAGGACTTCAAAAAATATATAGATGTCAACACACTTATACCTGGGAATATTAACATCTCACTTGAACAATGGATAGATCTTCCAAACAAAATATCAAGAAGAATATTGTGGATCTGAAAGGTACATTAGATCAAAGGACCTTAACTGGTATGTATATAGAACCTTTCATCCCAAAGAAGCAAAATGAACATTCTTTTTAAATGTACATGAACATTTTCAAAGATAGACCACGTGATAGGACACAAAACATGCCTCAACAAATTCAAGAATACTGAAATCATATCATTTATATTCTCAAACCACAAGGGCTTGAAACTAGTAACCAAACTCAAAGAAAAAATTCAAAAATTTTCAAACTCATTGAGATTGAATAGCATGCTCTTAAAACAATGAAGGCATTGATAATGAGACAAAGAAAGAGCTCAAAAAATTTCTGGAAACAAATGAAAATGAACACACAGCAGTCCAAAACTTATGGCATAGAGCAAAGGCAGTCTTGAGAGGGAAGCTTAAAGCAATATAAGCCCACCTAAAAAAAGATAGAAACATTTCAAATAAACAATCTAACCCTACATCTACAAGAATTGGAGGAATAACAATGAAGATAGCCCAGAGCAAGTAGAAGGAAGGAAATAATCATGATCAGAGCAGAAGTAAATGACATGAAGACTAAAAGAAAAATTCAAAGGATCAATAAATCCAGGAGCTGGTTCTTTGAAAAGATAAACAAAATCAACAAGCCTTTCACAGGATTCATCAAGAAAAAATGAGAAGACCCAAATAAATAAAATTAGAAATGAAAGAGGAGAAATTACAACTGATACCACAGAAATACAAAGGATTGTAAGAAATTACTATGAACAATTATATACCAAGAATTTTGAAAAGCTGGGTAAAACAGATGAATTCCTAGAAAAATATAGTCTTTCAAAACTGAACCAAGAAGAAGCAGAAAGCCTAAATAGAACAATAACAGCTGGTGAAATGAAGCAGTAATAAAAATATCTCCCATCACACAGAATTCCTAGACTGATGGTTTCATAGGAGAATTTGACAAAACATTTAAGGAAGAGCTAACCCCTGTACTTCTCAGATTATTCCAAAAACTCCAAGAAGGAGGAAGACTACCAAACAGTCTTATGAGGCAAGCATCATCCTAATTGACAACCAGAAAAAAGACAAAACAAAGAAAGGAAACTAGAAGCTAACATCCCTGATGAACATAGATGCTAAAATCCTCAACAAACTACTGGCAAACTGACTCCAGCAATACATTAAAAAGATTATACACCATAATCAAGTGGGATTCGTCCCAGGGATGAAAGGTTGGTACAATATTCACAAATCAATAAACATAAAAAAACAACATAAAAAACATAAACAAAAAGAAAGACAAACATCTTTGATCTTATCAATAGATGTTGGAAGTATTTGATAAGGTACAGCACCCATTTATGATAAAAATACTTAATGAAGTGGGAGTAGAGGGAACATATCTCAAAAAAATAAAGGCCATATATGAAAAATATACAGCCAACATCATCTTCAAACGACAAAAACTAAAAGCTTTCCACTTAAAATCAGGAACAAGACAAGGACATTCACTTTTATCACTCCCCTTAAACATAGTATTGGAAGTCATGGCAACAGCAATCAGATAAGAAGGAAAAAAAGGATAAAAATTGGAAAGGAGGAAGGAAGACTGTCATTATTTGCAAAAGACATGATAGAGTACCTAGGAAACTGTATAGATTCCACTAAAAAAACTACTTGGCCTAATAAGTGAATCTGGCAAAACAGCAGGATACAAAGTCGATATTCAAAAACCAAAGGTATTTTTGTACACCAGCAATGAAATATAAGAAACAGGAATCTGGAAAAATTCCCATTTTCTGTAACAACAAGAAAAATAAATTACCTAGGAAAAACCTAACCAAAGAGGTAAAAGACCTGTACTCAGAAAACTACAGAACACTGAAGAAAGAAATTAAAGAGGACACAAATAAATGGAAGCATATACAATGTTCATGGATTGGAAGAACTGACATCACCAAAATGTCCATACTACCCAAAGCAATTTATAGATTCAATGCAATTGCTATTAAAATACCAATGCATATTTCACAGATATAGAACAAACATTTCAAAAATTTATATGGAACCAGAAATGACCCCAAATAGCTGTGGAAATTTTGAGAAAAAGAACAAAGTAGGAGGGATCACAATACCTGATATCAAGCTATATGACAAGGCCACAGTAACCAAAGCAGTCTGGTACTGGCATCGAACAGACATACAGATTAATGAAGCAGAATAGAGAGCCCAGAAACAAACCCAAGTCTCCTTTAGGAGAACATAGGCAGGAAAATCTCAGATATTCCATGCAGCAACATTTTCACTGATATATCCCCTAGAGCAAGGAACATAAAGGAAAGAAGAAACAAATGGGACTTCATCAAAATAAAAAGGTTCTGTATGGCTAAATAAAAGCATTAGTAAAATGAAAAGGAAACCAACTATATGGGAAAATACATTTGCCAGTGTTTTCTAGGAAAAGGGTTTGATTTCCAAAATATATAAAATTGATAGGACTCCTCTCCGGGAAAACAAATAATCCAATTAAAAAATTGGAAAAGGACATGAATAGACACTTCTTGAAGGAGGACATACAGAGGGTCCAGAGACTTATGAAAGGAGGCTCAGCATCAGTAGCCATCAAAGAGATGCAAATTAAAGCCACAATGAGATACCACTTCACACTGGTTAGAATGGCCATTATAAATATATCAACAAACAATAAGTGCTGATGAGGTTGTGGAAAAAAAGGAACCCTAGTACAGAGTTGGTGGGAATGCAGACTGGTGCAGCCACTGTGGAAAACAGTATGGAATTTTCTCAATAAACTAAAAATGGAACTGCTGTTGGAACTGACAATTCCACTGCTGGGATTATACCCTAAGAGCTCTGAAACACCAATCTAAAAGAATCTATGTACCCCAATGCTCATAACAGCACAATTTACAATAGCCAAGTGCTGGAAGCAACCTAAGTGCCCATCAGTAAATGAATGGATCAAAAAAACTATAGTACATTTACACAATGGACTACTATGCAGTAGAAAGAAAGAAGGAGCTCTTACCATTCATGACAGAATGGGTTGATTTGGAGAGCATTATGCTAAGTGAAGTAAATCAGGCAATGAAAAAACAAATACCATATGATCTCACCTATAAGTGGAACCTAATCAACAAAAAAACCAAGTATTATGTAACCAGAGACACTGAAATGAAGAACAAACTGACAGTCACTGGAGGGGAGGTGTGAGGGAAATAAAGGGGAAAGAAGGGAAAGAGTTGTCAAAGAAAATGTATAAAGGACCCAGGGACAAAACCAAAGTGGTATAGGATTGAGAGTTGGAGGTGGGGTGGGGTGGGGTTGGGGAAAGTGGTTCTGGGAAAATGGAGATAACTGTATTTGAACAATAAAAATTTCTTTAAAATTTTTAAGAAAAATATATATCCAAGGTCCTTCATGGACACACCCTAGCCCAAAAACCTGAGATATTTCCTCATATATATATAGTTAGTCTTGGTATTTGAGACATTTATAGAGTGAAAAAAGGCCATTTGTTTGGCAGTTCTGAGTGTTGCCTTCTTTGCTTCTTGTTTGTTCTACTTCCCTCTGTGATCAGGGACATATCCTTCTGGTGGCCTTTGCAATGCATGACTAACACTTTCTCCAGGAGCTTAACTGCTTCCAACAGGTTTAGGATTTCTGGTCCATGTTTAATATGGGAATTCTTAACAGTAAGGAGCCCCCTTTCTTTCCATATGGCATCATGAACATGTAGAAAAAGGAAGGTATATTTGGAGTCTGTAAAGGTAACAATCATTTTTCCTTCTCCTAGGATGAAAACTCAGGTTAAGGCTATAACTTTAGCTTTTTGAGCCTGGGTCAAGGGTGGAAGAGGTCATGCCTTGATGATATTATATAAGCTAACTAACATATCTTGCTTTTTGCTGTACAAAGCTGCTTCCATTCATGAATCATTGTCAGCATTTTCTAAGGGTTGGTCCAGCAAGTCAATACTGCTCAAGTAGTTAGGACTGATTTTTTGAACAGAACTGGGTAAAATCTGACATGATTCTGTAGGCATTAAGGAAGCTAGATGTAAAGTATTAGAGCTTTGTCAGGTCTTTAATATAAATTTCTTATAATTTTCAAATGTCACAAAATATTTATTTGTTTTTCAACCATTAAAAAATGTAAAACCCATTTTTAACTAGCAGGACTTACAAAAACAGATTTGGCTTGTGAACCATAGCTTGTCAAACCCTGAAATAAATTGTGTATGTTTCTTGTTTCATTCTGACCACCTGCCTGCCAAAAATTCACCTTTTTACAATTCTAACTCTGTCCAAAACTTTAACCTAAATGCTTCCCTCCAAAAAAGATTTAAAAAATAAAGTATTCAAGATTTTTATAGTTATTTAGGATAATCCTGAAGTAGGGCTTGACATTTAGTTAATCTGTTTCCTGTTAGCCAGAGATGTCCCTTTATTTCTAATATTCCCTGTACCTGATATGGGGTTAGAATTTCTAACTTTTTCCCAAGAGTTAATTTGGTAGCTTCTTCAGTTAACATAGCTACAGCTGTGATTGCCCTTAAACACAGAGGTCATACTGATGCTACATTGTCTAGTTCCTTAGAGAAATATGCAACTGGCCAGGGCTCTGTTCAGGACCTAGCGACTGTACTAGAACCAAAGCTATTCCCTACTTTTCTGCTACATGTAAGGAGAAACATTTATTTAAGTCAGGGATATTTAAATCTGGGGCCTCAACCAAAGCCTGCTTAATTTTGTTCAAGACTGACTTTTCCCATACACTGGGTTCAGTGTCTGGTCCTGTAGTGCCTCATATAAAGGTTTGGCAATTAGGCCAAAGTTAAGGATCCGAATTGTTGGAAAATGCCCTGCCTGGTGTCAGAAGCTGCAACCTCCGCCAAGGGTAAAGCTGAGGGAACGGCCTTGGAACTGTAAGCCAGCAAGGAGACAAAAGCTTATCTCCCTGGCAGGAGCACCATTTCTGCTCCTTTTACTTCACCCTGCCAGGCCCCTAATGCTTGGTCAGTTAGCCAATGATGGGTAAGATTCCCCAAGGAGGGAATGACTTAAGACAGGCACGATCACATGGGAAGCCCCAAAGGAAGGACTTTGGGGGCTACAGCAAAAGGGGGTGATGGACTCTCGCCCCTCGGCTTTGACATAGCCTGAGTCCTCATTGTCTGCGTCAAAATCTCCTAATCTCTTGGCTGCCTTACTCCATGTAAGCCTGAAACAATGACAGGGTGGTGCCACTGTGTGCTGGAAAGGGCGGTTCCTTGAATGATCAGGCCTAAGAAAGAATATGTAAAATCCTGTGAAACCTGCTTTGTTTAGAATGCTCTCAATTAAATGATAAGGGTCCAAGGAAGTAGTAAGTTTGTTCCTCAGTCTTTTACGACTCTTTGACCCTGACTCAAAATAGGCTTTCAAACTTCCTTGTTGTCTATTGTTTGATCCTTTCTTCCTGGCAATGAGTAATGAGCTTTACCTGAATTCTTATGCAAATGAAACCAATAAAAGCCTGCTGGGACAGGAGAATGGGGCGCCCTTTCCTAGGGTGCTCTACCCTAGGGAGGGTGGCTCAGCACTCCCCACTAGAGAGAGTGGCCATTTCGTCCCTATTTCTCCACAGGACTTGGTTGTCTCTGTGTATGTTTTTCTCGTGTTTCGATAAGCCATCTTCAGCATTCTGCGGTCACTGCTGGTCAGTGGCCATGACACCAAATCCTGTAAACCCTGTCATTCCTAGGGAGAAATGAAGTTGTTATTTACTGGAAGGAAGTTTTAGGTCAGTAGTGGCTTTAATTCTTCCTGTGAGAGTTGACTAGATCGAGGTTTAAGATATATCCCAAATAGTTTACTTTTGCAGGGGTAATCTGAACCTTCTTTTTTGATACCCAATATCTTCTTTCAGCTAGAAATCCAGAGTTTAGGTGATATTTTGATCAGAAGCCTCCTTGGAGAGCTGCAGATTAGTATATCTTCTACATATTGTAAAATGGCTCCTCCTTGTAACTGTAGATCTCTAAGTTTCTTTTTTAATACTCTAACAAAGAGATGGGGACTGTCCCTGAATCCTTGTGGTAATACAGTTCAAGTATATTGCTGGTATACCATCATCTTTGGATCAGTACTCTCAAAAGAAAACATATACTGACAACCAGTATGCAAAGGGATGCAAAAGAAAGCATCTTTAAATCTAGTACCAAATAACACTTGGAACCATGATGTATTTGTGAAAGCCAGGGGTGTACAACCTTTTGGCATCTCCAGGCCACACTGGGAGAAGGGTTGTCCTGGGACACACATTAAATGAACAAACACTAACAAAAACTGATGAGCCAAAAAAAAAAAATGTCTGAGTATAATTTTTGTGATATCTGCCACCACAGATGAGCAAAAAATTCTTCACATAATAACCCTAATTATGCAGCAGCCCTTTTAATAATCTTTTAAAATCATGGAGCCAGTCCCAAGTTTGTGATCACTAATATAGAAAAGGTACATATCCAAGTAATAAAATGTCATTGATGTTTTTCTATTTTTTATTATAGAAGTAAAATAAAAGAGGGTAACATAAAACTAGTGGGATGTTTGACACAGTATATGAGAAACCAGTGTATCAATATATGGTTTGATAACAAGTAGTTACAATTCTCAGTGAGGTCTCAAGGTGCTCATCAGATATTTTGGTCCTAATTTTACCCTTTTTTTCATGATGCATTTGTTTTTTTTTAAGTGTATTCTATTGATTATGCTAATACAGTTTTCCCCCTTTATCTTTTCTCTGCCTTAAGCAACCCCAATCCTCCAGCCTTCCCCCCCCACCATAGTTCATGACAATGGGTTGTACATATAAGTTCTTTGACTTCTCTGTTTTCTATACCATCCTTAACCTCTCCCTGTCTATTATATGCCTATCAATTATGCTTCTTATTCCCTATACTCCTCCCTGTTCTTCCCCTCCTTCTCCCCACTGAAAACCCTTCATGTGATGTCCATTTCTCTGATTCTGTTCCTATTACAGGGTGCAGCCAAGAGGGGGGACCCCAAATGGACATTTAAAATGGGGTCCAGAACTCAAGGTGTTCAGAAAATACTAGGATGTCCTCACCCCCCTCCCCCAGGTGTGGGTGGGGGAAAGGGACAAATGGAGCAGGCCCATTGAGAGCTGTTTTGCATAGCAACAGCTCTGCAGCTAACCTCTGGTGTGGTCATTTAGCATATCTATAACCTTTGACTGGTTACATAGATATGTTAAATAGCTGTGACCATACTCTGAGCCAGGGGGATGGAAGTAACTTCCCCACCAAGATGTAACTCGGGGTGGGGGGCAGGTCCCCCGAGTTACAGCACCTGCATGGGAGCTTGGAGATGATTGACTCCATGACATGGGGCCACACCTGCCCAGACCCATGATGACAGCCAGAAAAGCTGGAAAGAATGGGAGATTGAGGGCAAGTGTGGCTGAGTGTGGGAGGACTCGGAAACGGGGCTGCAGAGGAAGATTGGTGCGGGGATTTAAGCCCAGACATGGCAGCCATTGAAGAAAGAACCACAGGGATTTGGCTGAGTGGGGACTCCTGTGGCCCTGGTGGAGAGAGGACCACGTGGCTGGAGCGGTGGAGAGAGGACCATGCACCTTTGCCAGAGTGGGGACCCCCACAGCAGTAGTAGGGAGAACCCCCACCCGGCTTTAGCAGAGATTCCAGCAACACAGCTGAGGGTGCCGAGAACCGAGGGAGGCCTACCAGCTGACCATGGATTACTGGGAAGAACCAGAAGCTGCTTGAGCCAAGGACTTCTATTTCCTTTCCTGAGACACAGTACCCCAGTCAGGGCAGAGGGGGAAGGAAGGACTGTGTGTGTTGGTGGGTGTTTTAAGGGACTTTAAAATTTTGATAAAGACATTAGGTCACTACTTTAAGTTTGTATAGCACTAAATAAACATTTTCTTTCCTTTTCACAAATCTTTGGCATTAAGTGACATCTTTCCTATAGGCAGCGGACATGATGGACCTGGGCCTCTTTGAGTAATAGTATATCGTCCCAGGCACCAGCCGGTCTTTGTTCTGTAACATTCCTGTTCTAGTTGTTTGCTTAGTTTTTGTTTTCATTTTTTTTTTTAGGTTCTGTTGTTGATAGTTGTCAGTTTCTTGTCATTGTACTGTTCAAAAGTTTTGATCATCTTCTTTTTCTTAGATAAGTAAGTCCCTTTGACATTTCATATAATAAGGGCTTGGTGATGATGAACTCCTTTAACTTGACCGTATCTGAGAAGCACTTTATCTGCCCTTCCATTCTGAATGATAGCTTTGTGGGATAGAGTAATCTTGGATGTAGGTCCTTGCCTTTCATGACTTTGAATACGTATTCTCAGCCCTTTCTTGCCTGCAAGGTTTCTTTTGAGAAAGCAGCTGATAGTCCTATGGGCACTCCTTTGTAGGTAACTGTCTCCTTTTCTCTTTTTGCTTTTAAGATGCTGTCTTTATCTTTAATCTTGGGTAACTTAATGGTGATGTGCCTTGGTGTGTTCCTCTTTGGGTCCAATTTCTTTGGGACTCTCTGAGCTTCCTGGACTTCCTGGAAGTCTATTTCCTTTGCCAGACTGGGGAAGTTTTCCTTCATTTTTTGTTCAAATAAGTTTTCAACTTCTTGCTCTTGCTCTCCTTCTGGCACCCCTATGATTCAGATATGGGAATGTTTATGGGAGGTTCTTAAGCTTCTCCTCATTTTGTTTTTTAAATTCTTATTTCTTCATTCTGCTCTGGCTGGATATTTATTTTTTTCCTTTTTTTCCAGATCATTGATTTGAGTCCTGATTTCTTTCCTTTCACTGTTGGTTCCCAGTACACTTTGTTTTATTTCACTTTGGGTAGCCTACATTTGTGCCTTCATTTTGCGACTGAGTTCAATCAGTTCTGTGAGCATCCTGATTACCAGTGTTTTGATCTCTGCATTAGATAGGTTGGCTATCTCCTTGTTGCTTAGCTTTTTTTCTGGAGATTTGATCTGTTCTTTCATTTGGGCTATATTTCCTTGTCTCAGCACACCTGTTATGCTGCAGTGGGGGCAGGGCCTCAGGTATTCACCGTGGTGAGGCAACCCTTTTTGCTGCATTGTGGTGCTACCTGTGGGGGAAGGGTCAGAGAGGGAACAATGCAGCTCGCTTGCTTGGCTGTAGCCCCATTTTCCAATGAACTCTGTCATGTGAGACTGAGAGTTTCTCCCACTGTGGCAACCCCCATGGTAGTTTACAGCTATCTTGAGTCTTTAGTTTCCTGTTCAGCCAGGCCCACTTTGCTTGCGTGGTCCACCACCTTGCTTGCCCAGTCTTCCACCTTGCCACAGGTCTTCTCAGCCCACTCGGCTGCCCATCTCTGTCCCTCCTACCAGTATGGTGAATGTTTCTTTAATTCCTTGGTTGTCAGAGTTCCATGCAGTTTGATTTTCTGGCACTTCTGGTTGTTTATTGCTTTAAATTGGTTGTTGCCTTCCTTTTGGTTGTGTGAGGAAGCAAAGGGTTTCTACCTATGCCTCCATCTTGGCCAGAACTCTCTAATTTTACTCTTAATGTGTTTCATTTTTGAAAATATTTGCTTACAAGTGTAGGCACTGCCAAATAGTGATGACATGAATAAGGCATGATTGTGAAGCAAGGATATTTGTCTCTGGGAAGATAGGACCTATGAAAGTCCAATAAAGAGACACATCCAAATTTTTAAGTAGAATGTCAGATTGCAGCTCTATGCATTCCATTTGAAAATTGGCAGATAATATATTTATGTTGACTGAAAATGAGTTGCAAATATAGCAAAATATTTTCCTAGAAATCTCTAAGTCTATTTTCAAATTCTTGTATCAAACTGAAAAACAAGGCTGTGTAATTTTCACCGTTCACAGGACTGTTTAGCCAACATGTTGAAATGCTTGAAATTGTTTGCTTTAATTTGATATTGCTGTAATTTTAATTTTATTTAGAACACTGTTATCATTTAAACATGGTATTGATGTTAGTTTTCACCTTGAGAATGCACGTTTAACTCACTTAAATGAGTGATTAAATACACTAAAAATGCTAAATCTGTAAGCCAGTTTTCATATCCAGTTCCAGCATAAAAATGTCTTTTGATACCATAAACAACTTGATAACGTAGCAAATCATAAAATCTTTTCAACATTTGGCCTTGTCTTAGCCCTCTTACTTCCAAAAAGTAAATGATGTCACCAATGTCAGCATCAATATTTTTAAGGAATTCTTGGAATTGGCAATGATTCAATCTCTTGGTTTTTATGAAATTCAGTCTTGATGATTATTTACATGAAATTATACATTTTTAAAGCTTTGTGCATAAATTTCCTTGATGTAATGTGCAATAATACTTCATCAAACATGATTTTTGGGTGGCAATTGCATCATCTCCTATTAATTTTACAAGTCCCTCTCTTATCTACCATAAGTCACTAGACCAGATATGTTGACAATGGACAAAGAAAATCACTTTAACATATTTTTTTACTGCTTCATATAAATCTCCTCATTAAGCTGTGTCTTTTAATGGCTCTAAAGAAGCTATTTCTTCAGTCACATATTGTTTATCATTTCCTCTAATAAAAGGGGCATGTTAAGCTGTGTCTGTAGCATCAGTGCTGTCATCCACTGACAAAGCACAATTAAAAATTAACAGCTTTACTCTCCAAACTTCTTTTGATAGATTTTTCCAATTTCTTCAATTCACTTGGCTATAGTCTTATAAGATAAACTGATTTTAGAAATATCCCCCTCGTTTCAGGGCAAATTATATCTGACACACTTTCTATATGTTGCTTACTAAACTCACTCCCAGTAAATGGTTTTGAGTTTTTGCTATTGAATATGCTACCACATAACTAGCTTTTACAATGGAATCTGCTTGACTTTTAATTTTTTGAAAAAAAAAATTCATTGAAAACACAGACTTTTTCAGTTCTGCTATTTTGTCCTTCATACAAGACAACACAACACAGTTTTTCATATGCATTGAATTTGGCAGCATGTTTCTGCATATAGTGTCTTTTCAAATTATAGTCTTTGAAAGCTTGCACAAATTCCTTATAAATTAAGCAGAATGCCTTACTATTTGCCTCAACAACAAAACAGTAGTCATTGGTCCATTTTTCATTGAACAATCTTCCTTCATCTGTAATTTTTCTTTTTGGAAGAGTCCTTTGTTCTTCTGAGATGTTGTAGAAGCAATATTAGAATTAAAAACAATAATAGATAAGGGACTTTGTTTACTTTTATTATGAAAATTAATTGACAGGAAAATAGAAAGCAAGGTTTGGGCCCCTCCACAGCCCTCAGAAGAGGGCTGATTGTAAAGCATCGTGGGTGATGTGTGAGGTACTGCCAAGGTGTGGAAGTACCTTTAATAATCAAATAAGAATGCTTACCTGACTTCTCAGTAACATTAAAAACTTAATGTTGCAATGGTAGGTTGAAATATTATTGAAATTGTTGCCTTGCTAAGTCACCACAAGCACATGTAACATTTGATGGTGTCAATTCTACTGTATGCACTTGGAAGATAACACACTGGAAGCTGCACACCACCATAAAACTGAAGCTTCTCATGTGTACAAATAGTGAGAGTGTATGTATGTTTATTTTGGATGATAATGCAACATGTAATCACAAAAAAAATCGTATAATATTTTAGGTAAATTCATCTTTTGTTGGGCCACATCTATAGCCATCCTGGGTCACATGCAGCTTGTGGGCCATGGTTGGACACACCTGGTGAAAGCAAAGTGTAAGGTTTAGCTACTATGTGATATAAAGGAATTACAGCTTCATTGACTAACCTGTACTACCCTATACTCTCTGGTGGGTTTTATCACTGGTAAGATGGAGTGTTGCAAGATGATGGAAAAGGGACAATGAGCCCATATGTAAATTTAGTTACTATAGGCTGCAACCCTTCCAAAACTTTCCACTTAATAGGATAATGCTTCCTGTGAGGATAGTCTGACCTAGACTTCAATTGGATTTTAACTGGTAATGCCATCTTTGCTCTTCCCAGAATCCCTAACTCCCGAACTAGCAGGTTTATTGCATCCAGAATGAAATTTGGAACCTCCTCCTGGTTTTATCTCCTACTGATTACCATTACCTTGTCTAACTCAAGTGGCTCTTCAAGCAACAACAAGATGGCTCCCATGTGGGCCAAAAGGCCCCAGCCTAACAGAGCAATAGGACATTGAGAAATGATCAAAACAGAGGATTTTAATATTTGACTCTCAAATTAACAAGTGATAGGGTGTGTATAGAAATAAGCATTAAAAGTTTCCTTCAACCCCCATTATCTTAGTTGATATTGAGGAATGAGGTCCAAAGTAAGAATTAAGGACAGAATAACTGGTCCCAGTATCAACAAGAAAGTTGATTTTCTTACCTGCCATATCTAGAGTTACCTGAGGCTCCTTGGTAGAGATGGGAATATTAGTATTCACCGGGATGAACCTGTTCCCCAGGCACCCTCAGTCCTTAAGAGTGGTCATGGCCTTGGGTGATAATCCCTTTCTATTTTGGGAGTCAGCACAGTCTACCTTCCAGTGCCAGGTGTCTGAACTGATGTTCTTGCATAGAAGACAGGGTCTCAGAGGTGGCCATGTGCAATTCTTTGCCCAATGTCTGGAGTGCTTTATAATAGGTCTGATATTTTTGTCCCTGATTCTTTGGAGGCCTCCCTGAGCTTCTGTGGTGGGAATGGTTTCTGCCAATAGCACAAGGAGCTCAGCTTACTTCTCCATTTCCTTTTTTCCCTGCATTTTTCCTCCAAATCTCTGCTGTTAAAGTCCAGAAAATCCATAACCATGAGCTGGTCTAGAGGGGTCTGTGGACCCCTTTGTAATTTTGGAAGCTTCCTTTGAATATCTGGGGGAGGCTAGCTTATAAAATGCTGTCCTATCAAGATTCAGCCATCTGGGGAGGATGGATCCAAATTCTTATATTTTCAGAAGGCTTCTACTAATCTGTTTCTGAAGACAACTGTGTTCTCTTCCTTGCCTTGCATGATCTCCCTGATTTTTTCATATTTTACAGGTTTCTTGATGCAGTTTCACACTGTCATTAATAGGCAATTTATTATTGCTTTCCCATACCAGATTCCTTCCTCAGTATTGTATTACCAGTTGGGATCTTGGTCTGGGATGGCCTGATCAGAAGGCTGGTTAGTTCTGGGATTTGGGGCATGCAATTTTTCTGCATGTTTATGGACCTCCTCCCAGATTCTTTATTTCTCATTTGGGGAACAGTGGGTGGTTAAAATTATACATAAATCTCTCCATGATATATCAAAGGCCATATTGTTTGGAAATTGCTAGTGAAGCATATAGGGTTCTCCAAAAAAATTCCTAGACTGACCTTGCACTGCTACCTCCCTCCCTCATGGGTAGGAGTGTAGGAATGATAGGAATATATGAAGCCCCACTCCTAGTGTGTCCTGCTGGGCTTTTGCTAAGCTGGTGGTTTTGGGTAGACCATAGAGTAAGGTGGTGGAGAGGTTGATTCCCCTGAAGTAGGAGCAGAGGCTCCCAGATGGTGGGGTCCACTTAATTCCCCCTGAGAAACAAGTGGGGAAGTATATCTTCTATGATCAACACTTGAGCATATAGCTTCTGTCTTAGTCAGTATGGAGAAAAAATCAATGGAGAAAAAATCAATCTCAGCACAGCCATAAAGGCCTCCATGTATGGAATTTCAGATCACTGCCTTCTCTCTGGCAGAATAAATATAATTGTTTTGTGTTATTGAAATTATTGTCCCCATTCTCAGGCCAAATCCCTTTATCTCCTAATGTATGTTAAGGCCACACATTATTACAAAAGAAAATTAATATAATCTTTTTGAAAATTTTAGGATCAAATTTACCCTAGTTTCTAAGAATGTGACCCAAATGACAATTTGGGAGGGATTGGACATATGTTTCCCATCTCGACTGTGGCAATCCTAAAGAAAAGAAAATAGAAACATACTCCCTTGCAATCTAGAGGTTCCCATCTTTGCCTCAGGAGCTTTCCCTAGTGGGCCATGTGGGATGAAAATAGGGGTGATTATGCTCTTTCAAATTAGTGTTTTGGGTTTTTTTGTATATATTCCCAAAAGTGGGATCACTGGATCAAAAAGAACATCTATTTTTAATTTTTGAGGTATCCCCATACTCTTTTCCACAGTGGTTGCACCAGTCTGCATCCATTTTCTCTACATTCTCACCAGCACTTGTTGTTTGTTCATTTATTGATGACAGACATTCTGACAGGTGTGAGGTGATATCTCACTGTGGTTTTAATTTGCAATTCTTTGATG
Organism: Tonatia bakeri; assembly: GCA_004024845.1. Classification (NCBI taxonomy): domain Eukaryota; kingdom Metazoa; phylum Chordata; class Mammalia; order Chiroptera; family Phyllostomidae; genus Tonatia; species Tonatia bakeri. The sequence goes on along the minus strand of PVIA01004898.1, from coordinate 72,100 downwards.
ATTAGTGATATTGAGTATCTTTTCATATGTCTATTGGCCATCTGTATGTTCTCTTTTTGTTATTTATAATTTCTAAGATATGGAAAAATCCCAAGTGTCCATCAGTAGTAGGTAAGTGGATAAAACAACTCTGGGATATTTACACAGTGGAATACTACTAGGCTGTAAAAGAGAAGAAAATTTTACCATTTGAGAGAGCATGAATGGACCTGGAGAACATTATTCTAAGTGAAATAAACCAGTCAGAGAAAGAAAGACCATCTGATTTCACTTATATAGGAAATCTAATGAACAAGTTGAAGTAACAAGCAAAATAGAGACAGACTCATAGACAGAGAGCTGGATGACAGCTATTGGTGGGAGGAGGTGAGGGGATGGAGGGATCAAGGAAAAAGGTCCATGGACATGGGTTTTTACTCCACCTTCAGGTGGGGTTTTACTCTACTTATGAAAATAAAATGAAATATATATGGAAGACCTATCTCACAAGTCTTGTACTGATGGGCCACAATAACCTACAATGTAGGATTTTCATGTACAAGAAAGAAAAATTTACTCATGAAAAGTTTATTATCATTATGAGGGATATAGTTTAATTCATATCAATCTCTTTTTATTGCACCATTCACCTTTTCCAGAGAAAATATTGTTAGAAGAAAATTTCAAGTATTATTTATTTAATGTATGTTAAAATAGTAAAAGTAGAAAAATTTTCACCAACTGGATTCCAGTTTTGATTGGAAAAAGTCTAGTAGTTTAACTTGCAGGGCACTCTTTACTAAATACCAGATAATATAGAGGGAAAATAAAGCTGATTTGACCATTAATGAAGGTATTGAAAAGCCATCTTCACACTGCATGAGGGAATTTGAGTGAGAAGATGTTATTAATATAGAACCCAGGGATCTTTAGCTCCCCTCTCTTCATGTTTCCATTTTGGGTTTCTAACATGGGGTACTTGTCTGGGATACTGAGGCAGCAGCATAGAAGCCACTTTTACAGTCTCATGTGCATACCCCTGGAATACTTTTGGTAGTTCTAACCTCCACTGGGTAAAAAGGATAAGGTAAAGGGTAAAAAGTATACAAGTAGAATTTTCAAAATTGACATAGAAATTAGAATATTAAAGCCATAGATGATACTATGGAAATGAATAGCATGTTGGTAGGGAAACAAATTCTAAAAATGTTCTCAGGCCCCTGTGCCCTCAAATAGAGAGCAATGCACAAGACAAAGTGAAGAACCTCTAGCACAGTGGCCTTGAATGTGACTCCATTAGCCTGAAGCAGTAGCAAATGGCATATTTGCCTGCAGTTGCTAGTATCAATTTTATTGTTTCTATGCATGGATAATTAAATACTGACAACAACCTTGAATCTACTCTGAATTTAGAAAACAGAGCTGCTTTGATCCCTTAGGCTTATCACCTAAATAGGACAAAGGCTTTTTAAAAAATCAAGAAAGAGGAAATAGATACTATAAATTAAAGATTATTGCCTAGTCTGAAAGCATTTTTTTCTTATGTTTTCTATCATTACTCCTGACTAGTGGCCTTCAGCTTGAGGGGTAAATCATCACAGCTGGTTGACTTGGTAAAGAAAATACTCTCATGAAAAACTGGGAAGAGGAGAGCAGGTTACTTTGATGGATAAGGAGAAGAGTAACTTTTGAGCAAAATGGAAGAATATTCCCAAAGAAACAATAGAGGACTGGACACTGAGGCTGAACCAACTACAAGAAAGCTTAGTCAGGGCCAGAATTTATAAGGAACGACTATCTACCCAGAGAGGAAGCCTCTGTGATTGTGAATTAAAAACAAAAAGATGTTTTATTAATGTGACTAACATCATTATTGGATTAAAACAGAGCACTTGCAGTACTCTGGAAAGGGAACATGAGACATAAGTTATCAGGAGAAGGCAGAGATTATGCCAAAGGGGCTGAGGGTATGGAGCTAAAGGAAAGACTGGATATTACACAATGAGACAAGTGACATAATACTAATATAATAATAATCCCTTACTCCAGCTTCCAAAATTTCAATGGGACATGAATCATTTTTATTTCATAATTCTATATGGAGGACTAGAACAAATGAAAGGAGGTTAGTTCATTCAAACCTGACTCTGGCTGGCTCAGAATCTGACTCTGGCTCAGAGTAAACAGTTAGCATTAGTTAAGCTACTCACCATTTTAGGATTTGTTTTTTTAGCTGTAAACAAGACACTATTACTTCAAAAGAGTAAACATACACTGATCACACATGTGTTAACCAACTATGTTAAGAACGTATTATTGTATTTATTATTTTCAAATGCCCTATAAGGTAGGTAATATTATCTTCCCCATGTACAGGTGAGGTAGATTTTGGCCAAAAAATGGTAACTGTTGTAGACCAGTAGAGTCTAGATTTTTTTTTCAAGAGGCAATAATGAGTCGCTGAAAACTGTTGATCAGACAAATATTTTTAGGCCAGAGAACTAGAGTACAAGATGTGTTGAAAAATAAATGGGACAGCAGGAAGATCAGTTAAGGTATTATTATAATGGTCCAGGCACCAAAAAGTAATAAAAGACATACACACAACCTGATAACTCATATGATGATTCTATAATAATGATGGAAAATAACAAATGCAGGTGAGGATGTGGAGAAGTTGAAGCCTTGTACATGACTTGTGAGCATGTAAAATGTAGCTGCTGTGACGAAAACAGTGTAGCTGTTCCTCAAAAAGCTGAACATAGAATGTCATGTGACACTGGAATTCCACTCTTAAGTGTGTGGCCAAATGAATTGAAAGCAAGAAATGGGACAGATACCTGTGCAACATGTTCATTGTAACATTATTCAATCAGCCAACATATGGAGCAACCCAACATCGTCCATCAATAGATGGAAGGATAAGTAAAACCTGGTAGATACATACAATGGAACAGTGAGCCATTTAAAAGAATGAAACTCTGACACATGTTATAATATGGATAAACTTTGAAAACATCATATTAAGTGTAATGTCAAATAAACAAGGATGCATCCTACGGTTGATTTTTAATTTTTTTTATTAATTAAAAATTTTAATTTTAATTAATTTTAAAATATTAATTTTTAAAATACAGTTGTCTACACTTTCCCCTGCCCCACACACCTCCACCTGCCACCCTCAATTCTACCTCCCTTTAGCTTTGTCCATGAATCTTTTATACATTTTCTTTGATGAGATTTTCTCTAATTTCCCCCATTATATCCCCCCACGCACTACTCTGGTAACTGTCAGTTTGTTCTTAATTTCAATATCTCTAGTGATATTTTGTTTCCTTCTTTGTTTTGTTAATTAGTTTCCATTTATATGTGAGATAATAGGGTATTTGTCTTTCACCTTCTGGCTTACTTCACTTTGCATAATGCTCTCCAATTCTATCCAAGCTGCCACGAAGGAGTGGAGCTCCTTCTTTCTCTCTGCTGCCTACTATTCCATTGTGTAAATGTTTCACAGTTTTTTGATCCACTCATTTACTGATGAGCACTTAGATTGTTTCCAGAACTTGGCTATTGTAAATTGTGCTGCTATAAACATTGGGGTGCATAGGTTCTTTGAATTAGTGTTTCAGGATTCTTAGGGTATAATCCCAGTAATGAAATTGCTGTGTCAAAAGCCAGTTCCATTTTATATTTTTAAGGAAATTCCATACTGTTTTCCAAAGCAGCTGCACCAGTCTGCATTCCCACCAACAATGTACTAGGGTTCCCTTTCCTCCACAACCTATTCAACACTTGTTCATTTAATTGTTTATGTTGGTCATTCTGACCAGTGTAGAGTTGCATCTCTTTGTGGTTTTAATTTTCATCTCTCTGATGGCTAGCCATGCTGAGCATCATTTTATATGTCTCTGGCCCTCCATATGTCTCTTTGGAGAAGTGTCTGTTGGACAAAGTGTCTGTTGTCCATTTTTTTTTCATTGGATTTTTTGTCTTCCTGGGGTGGAGTTGTGTGAGTTCTTTACATATTTTTGAGACCAAACCCTTGTCCTAGATAACACTGGAAAATATATTTTTCAATACATTTGTCTCCCTTTTCATTTTGATAATGTTTCTAGAGCCATGATGAAGCTTTTTTATTTTGATGAAGTTCCATTTGTTTCTTCCTTCCTTTATGTCCCTTGCTGTGAGGAACATATTGGTGAAAATATTGCTACATGGAACATCTGAGATTGTCCTGCCTATGTTCTCCTGAAGGACTTTTGTGGTGTCAGGACTTATAGTTAAGTAATTTATCCATCTCGAGTTTATTTTTGTGGATGGTGTAAGTTGGTGGTTGAATCATGTTTTTGCATGTAGCCATCCAGATCTCCCCACACGATTTGTTAAAGAGGTTATTTTTACTCCATTTTATGCTTCTGACTACTCTGTTGAACATTAATTGACCATAGAGACTTTAGTTTCTTTCTGGGCTCTCTATTCTTTTCCATTGGTCTATGTGTTTGTTGTTATGCCAGTACCAGACTGTTTTGATTACTGTGGCCTTGTAATATAATTTGATGTCAGGTACAGTGATTCCTCCTACTTTGCTTTTCTTTCTCAAAATTGCTGCAGCTATTTGGGGTCATTTCTGCTTCTATATAAATTTTTAAAATGTTTGTTTTATATCTGTGAAATATGTCATTGGTATTTTAATAAAGGTTGCATTGGAACTATACATTGCTTTGGGTAGTATGGAAATCTTGATGCTAATTCTTCCAATCCATGAGCATGGTAGATGCTACCATTTGTTTGTGCTTCCTTAATTTCTTTCTTTAGTGTTGTGTACTTTCCTGCATACAGGTCTTTTACCTCCTTGGTTAGATTTATTCCTAGGTACTTTATTTTTATTCTTGCTATATGAAGTGGAATTTTTTCCTCATTTCTGTTTCTGATATTTCATTGTTGGTGTAGAAAAATGCCCTCCATTTTTGAATTTTGAGTTTTTACCCAACTTCTTTGCCATATTCACTTATTAGTGAATAAACTTTTTGGTGGAGTCTATAAGGTTTTTATGCATACTATCATGCCATCTGCAAACAATGACATATTTATTTCCTCCTTTACAATTTGTGTCCTTTTTATTTATTCTTCTTTTTTGATTGCTGTGGCTAGGATATCCAATATTATGTAGAATAGAAGTGTTGAAAGTGGACATCCTTGTCTTGTTCCTTATCTTAGTGGGAAAGCTTTTAGGTTTTGTCAGTTGAGTATGATGTTGATTGTAGGTTTTTCATAAATGGCCATAGTTATGTTGAGGTATGCTCCCTCAACTCCCACTTTTTTGTATCATAAATCATTGCTGTACCTCATCAAATGCTTTTTCTGCATCTATTGATATGGTCATGTGATTTTTGTCACTTCTTTTTTTTTTATGTGATGTATTACATTTATTAATCAGTGAATATTGTACCATCCTTATGTCCCTGGGATGAACCCCACTTGATCATGGTGTATGTTCTTTTTGATATATTGCTGGATGGTGTTTGTGAGTACTTTGTTGAGGATTTTAGCATCTATGTTCATCAATGATATTGGCCTGTGGTTTTCTCTGTTTGTTGTGTCTTTATCTGGTTTGGGAATTAGGATGATGCTGCCCTCATAAAAGGGCTTGGGTATCTTCCCTTTTCTTGAATATTTTACAATAGTCTGAGAAGTATAGCGGTTAGCTCTTCCTTTAAAGCTTTGTAGAATTCTCCTGTGAAACCATCCAGTCCGGGGCTTTTGTATGCTGGGAGTTTTTAGATCACTGTTCAATTTCATCAACTGTTATCAGTCTGTTAAGGCTTTCTGCTTCTTCATTTAGTTTTGGAAGATAATATTTTTCTGGAAATGTGTCCATTTCACCTAAGTTTTCAAATTACTTCACACATAATTCTTCATAGTAATTTCTTACAATCCTTTGTATTTCTGTGGAATTAGTTGTAATCTCTGTTTTTTCATTTCTGATTGTACTTTTTGAGGTCCTCTTTTTTTTTCTTGATGAGTCTGCTTAAAGGCTTGTCAATTTTGTTTATCTTTTCAAAGAATCATCTCCTGGATTTATTGATCTTTAGAATTGTTCTTTTAGTTCTATGTCATTTAATTCTGCTCTGATCTTTTTTTTTTTTCTCTCTCTCTCTTCTTTCTACTTGCTCTGCGCATTGTTTGTTGTTGTTTCTCCAGTTCTTGTTGATGCAGGGTTAGGTTATTTATTTGAAATGTTTCTATCTTTTTTTAGATAGGCCTGTATCACTGTGAACTTCCCTCTCTGGACTTCCTTGGCTGTGTCCCATAAGTTTTGGGTTGTTGTGAGTTCATTTTCATTTGTTTCCAGAAACATTTTGATTTCTTCCTTGATCTCATCCTTAAGCTCTTTATTGTTTAATAGCATGCTATGCAATCTCCATAAGATTGAGTGTTTTTGAGTTTTTTCCTTGAGGTTGGTTTCTAGTTTCAGTCCACTGTAGGTAGAGAAAATGTGTGATATGATTTCAATTTTCTGGAATCTGTTGAGATTTGATTTGTGTCCTATCATGTGGTCTATCTTTGAAAATGTTCTATGTGAATTGAAAAGAATGTGTATTTTGCTTCTTAGGGATGAATTGTCCTCTATGTATCTGTTTAGTCTATTTGATATAGGACTTTATTCAATTCCACAATATCTTTGTTGATATTTTGTTTGGAAGATATATGCATTCTGAGAGTGGGGTGTTAAAATCCCCTAGTATAAGTGTGTTGCTGTTTTTACCTTTCTTGAAGTCCTCCAAGATTTTTTTATATTTGGATGTTCCTATGTTGGGTGTATACATGTTTATAATATTTATGTCTTCTTAATGGGTTCTTTCCTTGAGTATTATGAAGTATCCTTTTGTGTCTCTTTTTATGGCCTTTTGTTTTGAAATCTAATTTGTCTGATATGAGTATTGCTACCCTGGCTTTTTGTTCCTGTCCATTTGCTTGGAACATTTTTCCATCCTTTCACTTTCAGTCTGTGTAGGTCTTTTGTTCTGAGATGGGTTTCTTGTAGGCAGCATATACATGAGTCATGTTTTCTTATCCATTTTGTTATTCTATATCTTTTAATTGGAGTATTTCATCCACTTACATTTAAGGTTATTATTAATAGGTAATTATGCATTGCCATATTACCCCCTTTGTATCTTTGTTCTTTCCTCTCTCTCTCTGTATTTCTTACTCCTCTTAAAGCTGTCCCTTTAGCATGTCCTGTAATGCTGGTTTGGTAGAGATGTATATTTTTTAGCCTTTTTCCAGGAAGCTCCTTATTTCACTTTCATTTTAATTGAGAAGATTGATGGATAGACTATTCTCAGTTGTAGACATTTGCATTTCATTACTTGGAATATTTCTTGCCATTCTCTTCTCCTTGTAATATTTCTGTTGAGAGGTCAACTACTAGCCTTATCAGAGCTCCCTTGTTTGTTACTTCCTTTTTCTTCCTTGCTTCCTTTAAGATTATCTCTTTGTCTTTAAATTTTACCATTTTAATTATGTCATGTCTTTCAGTGGGCCTATTTGGGTTCCTCTTGATTGGGACCCTCTCTGCTTCCTGCACTTGTGTGGCTTTTTCTCTAACCAAATTAAAGAAGTTTTCCATCATTACTTTTTCAAACAGGTTTTCTATTTCTTGTTCCTCTTCTCCTTCTGGTATCCCTATTATACAGATATTATTCTGTTTCATTTTTTTCCTAAATTTCCCTTAACCCCTCTTCATTCTTTTTGTATCTTTTTTCTTTTTCTTGCTTGGGGAATTTTGGGGAATTTTTTTCCAACTTGTTTAATCACTGATTTAATCCCCTGCTTCATCTACCTGCTTTTGATTCCTTCTACTGTGTCCTTCAATTCACAAATTGTATTCTTCATTTCTTCTTGGTCCTTGTTGATTGTTTCTATGTCTTTTTTTTTTATGCCGGTATAGTTTGTAGTAACTTCCTTGTAGTTTCCCTGTAGTTTTTAATAATTCACACTGAGTGCATTGAGCTTTCTTATAACCAGTGTTTTGATTTCAATATCTGATAGTTGAGTTACCTCTACTTCATTTGCCATTCTTTCAGAGGATTCTTTCTTTCCTTTCATTGAGGTATTGTTCTTTTGTCTTTCCATTATTTGTGGGTGTCTTCTTGTTTGCTTCTGCTTCTTAAATTTATCTGTTTTGACCTTCTGGGTTTTTTTGGTGGATCCTTCTTTCCAGTCAGTACACTGAGGGTCACTATGCACACCATGTCTTGTGTGCTATTGTGCATATACTGACAGAACAAAACCACCAACCTCAGGAAACAAACCCACACCTGCAAATATAACTCTCCCCCCAAAATCCCACTATCAACAGCAAATGAACCAGTATTAATAAGGGTGTAATGTGATTAAGACTATTATAAGAAAGGAGAGTGGATATGAGATGACCTACTGAAAGAAATAGATTTTGAGAGGGTAGAGGGAGGAGCACTTATAAGAGTTGGAGATTGGAGCAATGGAAAGAGAGAAGGTAAAATTTGCCTCATAAATAAAAAAAGGGAATGAATAATGTGGAATGGAGTATGAGAAAAAAAGCATATGTTATAAAGTTTAAACAAAAATTTAAGTAATATAAAATAAAATAATGTGAGAGAGAGGAAGAAAAAGGAAGAAAAAATAATGAATAATTAATAAAAATATAGGAGCCAAATTGGATAAAAAGATTCACCACCATACTACAAACAATAAATGAGCTAAAATTAATATAAGTGGTATGATAATAAGAGGAAAAAGAAACAAATAAAAGCCTAAGAGATGTTTAGAGGAATGAGCAGTGATTGTGAAATAATAGAGAGAGAGAGAATACTAAAAATGAGGAACAAAACTAGGCTAAGAGAGAGAAAGTTAAAATTTGGGATGTAAGGAAAAAGAAAAAATAAAAAAGGAGAGTAAAGAAAAACAAAAGGGTACGAGGAAAGAGTAACAGAAAAAAAGACAAAGAAGAAAAATAAAAAAATACTAAGTCAGCAAATTAAAATTTGAGGTGAAAAAAAAGAGTAGGAGAGGGAATCAGTAAAATTTGATATTTGAAATACAGAATTAGTGAAGCTCTAGACATAAAATTTGAAAAACAATGCAACAACAACTACCCTACCCACAATGAACTAGCAAAGGTTGTTAAGCGTAGAGGGAGAATGTGGGTATTTTAAAAAGAATGTGAGATGACCCTTGACAAGAAAATTGGCTTTGAGTGTCTGGACAGAGGAGAAATAGTAAAAGCGTGGAATGAAAATAAGTTGTAGCTAGAGAGAAATCAAAATTTGGAATGAAAATAATGTGAGAAAAGAGGAAGGTAAAATGGGCTAAGTGGAGAGAGGGGCAAAATGTGTGAATTGAAATACATTGTAGTATAAAATCTAGTGACTTAATATATACAACCTTGCTGGACAAGAAATGAATGTTAAAAATCTATGCAGAAAAGAAAATATCACAAGTCGTGGAGAATATCACAGTGGGTTTTGTCTTAGTAGCCTCTTGTATTTACCACTGTTTCTTTATTTCTGGATCTGCCTCTGGCAATGTCAGATGTTGACCTCATCTGACCTTAGGAAGCCTGTTTGATACTTCCAGTGATCTGCTGTCACTGGCTGTCTCTTTCAAATGTTAATCTGGTCACTCTCTACTCAGTAGTCAGGTTTAAGTACCATAGGGCAAGGCCAAATCCATCCTGGGGTGGAGGCTATTTTTCCCCTCAGGCTGCACCTTGAAGGGGCATGGTCTGCCTGAGCACCTGCTGCTGCCTGAGGGATGACTCAGCATCAGATTACTAGTGTCTACTTTTCAGCTCTCTCTCCTAATCTTCAGTCCTTAGTTTCTCCTCAGGGGTCAGCAGCCTACTCTGTCCCTGTCTTTGCCAGAGCCCAGGGTACATGGCTGCAAATGAAAATTTTTGTGTTGGCCTTTTATGTGGCTCTTGTGTCTTCAGCCATCCATCTCTGGAAGAGAGAAACCCTGTTGCTTGTCACTGTTGGTCATTATCTGTGTACTTTTTGGGCTTTGGTGCTCTAAGGTTGGAAATCCAGCTTAGGGTTTAGACCCCTTTCTTCTCAGGGGAGTCAAGCAGCTGCTTAATTGTCCCTCCAGCACTGCCACTTGTGGACACCCAGCCTGCCCTCTTGAGTCTCTACCTCACTCCTTACCAGACAGGTTGTGCCAAAGCTGGTTCTTCTGTCTGTCATAAGTTATATAGCTTCTCTCTGACTATTGCTTAGTTGTTTGTTCCAGGCAGTTTCTCCAGAATTGATTTGTAGTTCCAAATTGGTCCTGGGAGGAGGGAAGTGTGACTTCCAATCACTCCTCCACCATCTTCCTTCTCTACAGTTGGTTTTTTTGGTAAGCCTCAATACTTAAGTGATTTTACTTATCTATAAGTGTAAATTCTGCTATCTCTTAATTGAATTTATGCTAATTTATGAGAATCTTATTCTTTAGAACATCATGGGACAAATCTGGCCTGCTACCTGTATTTCTACCTTTTCTGTAGCCTGGAAATTAATAATGAATATTTTTTACATTTTAATAGTTAAAAAATCAAGAAAGGAATAATATTTCATAACACATGAAATTCAAATTTCAATGTACACAAATGAAATGTTATTGTAATCCCTAAAAAAATAAACAAGAACAAATATTGGATTATTTAATTTATATAGGTACCTGGAGTAGGAAATCCATAGAGACAGAAAATAGGTTACAGGTCACCATGGGCTGAGAAGAAAACATGGGGAGTCTTTTTCCCTAATGGTTATAGAGTTTCTGCTGGGGACAGTGAAAAAGTTTTGGAAAAAATAGTGGTGATGGTTACACAACATTACAAATGTAATTAATGCCACAGAATTATATATTTAAAAATGGTTAAAATGGGAAATTGTGATATATATTTTAACACAGTTTTGAAAATTAATTATGTAAGATACCAAAAAATAATTGAATTGTACACTTTAAATGGCCAAAGTGTATGATATGTGAATTGTATCTCAAAAGAGCTATGAGAGAGAGAGAGAGAGAGAGAGAGAGAGAGAGAGAGAGAGAGAGGGAGAGAGGGAGAAGAGAGAGAAATAAAATACTTTTCCAGACTAAGACTAGAGCCATTAAGAGGAGGCACTGACATGTCTTTGGAAGCAAAGGGGATGGTTTGGGACCCAGTGCATTAAGCTGAAATCAAAGACTGAGGAAAAGGCAACATGAGTCTAAAATAACAGGAAGGAGATAATTATAAGTGGAGAAATGAAATTATGCACAGAGAGGTCCTAGTTAGTGATATGGGTGAATTTCTGGGCAGAAGGGACCGATTACAAAACTTTAGTGAACACATCTTAATTGGACAGTGAGAGAGAACAGAAGACTCACAGATGAAGAGAAATGAATGATTTCAGAGAGAGAGAGAGAGAGAGAGAACTAGGTGTATGTCATGAGGAAATGGTTAACTGTGTGAAATGTGGTGAGAATCTGGGAACCAAAAAGATTTGTTGAAAGTAACACAAAGTATGTCACTGATGACATTTATACATGAATCATTTCAATGGTGTTATATAGGAGAAGCTAATTCTCAAGTAAAATAATTTGATTATAAAAGGTTAATTTCTTTTAAAATTTTAGCTACACGTCAAAAAAGTTAGATACTTGGGAGAAACAATACTTGGAGAAAAGTTGTACAAAAAGTAATTTTTTATGCCCTTCTTTTGTTTTATTTTGTTTTAAGGGGGAAGGCTTGTTGTTTGTTTTAGAATTTGGAAAACAAGCACAGACAGTAAAAGTCATTTGAAAGGAAGAAATGAATGAATTGATTTTGTAGTGGATGGGGAGATTACTGAAAGGATCAGTCTCTGAAAAAAGATAAAAAAAAAAACAACCCAAGGAATAAGATGGAATCAATTCCCAATGTGGGAATCAAAGAACTGGCACTTTCTGCCTACAGGCAGGAGGAAGGTGAGGCAAGGAGCTGTCTTCTGAAGTGGTGAAGTGTCCTAATAAGGAGCTCCTGTTGGTGTGCTGAAAATAGATAAAGAACTTTAGAGTAGAGTGTTTTCAGTCCAGAAAATTCCACAGGGATCCATGAGAAAGATTATATATAATATCCCTGAGCAGTCCAATCTAAGCTAGATTATACAACAATATAGGACCCCCACCAACACAGAGTGTGCATCCACATGAAGAGAGTTGTGATTGTCATGGCCTGATATTGGATATGTTTGCCAAAGTAGTGGACATTAGCTCACCTAGATACAATAGAGCCAAAGACAAAGTGACAAACTTTACTATCTTTTAAAATCCATAATTTTAAGCTTATTTGGCTAAACCACAGTTCCCATTTTTCTCAGAACATCATATTGTTACCCAACAAAAACATAGGCTTGGCTACCTGTTGCCACATAAAGCCAAACTTGTGAGGCAGGTGCTGATGCAAAAGGTAAAAGGTTTATTCAGATGCTGCCCAACCTGGGACAATGGTGGACTCCTTTCTCAAAGACCACCTCAATCTTCCTTTCAAAGTCCACAGTTCCTATAGGGATAAGGAGGGGGTGGTTTTTTCCATGTTCCAATTATCTTTTGAGCTTTTGGTGTGCTCCAGGCCCTATCCAATCATCTTCCTAGCATTCAGCTCACTCAGGCTCCATTCATTCATATCTCTAGCTTTTGGTATGCTCAGTATAAGAATCTTCCCCTGCCACCATCTTGGCCAGTAAACAGAGAGAGCCCTGGCATTACAACAGATTATTTTATGGTAACAATATCCCTTTGCTTAACCTGGTTTTTGGGGATGGCATGCTCTCCACTGTTCTCTATAACTGACTACACTCTACATATCCACAAGAATTGATTTCAGGACACTTTTCAATACAAATAAACCCTCTCTCAAGCTACTTATTCCTTTCTTTACAAACATGGTTTGCCTTGTTTTTATCATTTTCTCTATGATAACTCCCTTTGTCCCCCCAATATTATTAAATGTATTTTGAAAACAGAAACTCCTTTTCATAATACAGGCCAAGTATTAGGAGAATGTACTTCTGCAAAGTCATAAGATGACACAGATGTCCTTGCAGGTTGCTGCTCATACTGTAGCTCCTCAGTAAACATCTTCATGCTAAAACTAAACTGTTGCACTCCATATTTCATAGTTCCCATTGTCTCAAGGAAAATTTAAATCTCTTTTAATACTTTTAAAAACAGTTGTAATCTATGATGCTTTAAGAACCTCTCAATTCCATGGCTTCTCAATTGCCCTATTGCACCCTGCAAAAGACCTGTTGCTAACTGGCACAAAGAAAAAGAAGCATAACAGGGAGTAAAATGAAGAAAAATGAGGAAAAATGGAGGATGGAAAGAAGAAAAGAAGAAAGAAAGGTAAGGAGGGGAGAAAAAGGAAGGGATAAGAGGGGGAAGGGAAAAGAAGAGAGAAAGAGAAAGAAGGGAAAGAAAAAAATAAGAGAAACGAAGGAAGGTAGGAAGGAAGGAAGGGAAGAAATAAAGAAAGAGAAAGAAAGAAAGAAAGAAAGAAAGAAAGAAAGAAAGAAAGAAAGAAAGAAAGAAAGAAAGAAAGAAAGAAAGAAAGAAAGAACAGAAGAGATGAACATTGGCTCATTCATGTAAAATACAAGTGGTTTGATGAGCGACATGAGGTATCCCCAGAAATATTAATTACTCGTTGAGCCAAGACCAAAAAGCAAGGATGAATCAGCTACACCCACCAACCTGTAGCATATGTGTAAACCTCACAAATAGATGGAAAAATGATTTGCTGTTCACACAGCAGTGAGATACACTACACCAGCACACAGCCAAGACAAGTCTTTATGCCAGGGCCAGCTTGGCCAGCAGCAGCCAGTGATATACACATGGCTTCTGTCCTTAATTCCCACTGGATGGAGTGAAGAAGTTCCAGTCCCAAGTCTCAGGCCTCTGACTCTAGTACTGTCTCTGCCAGGTGAGGGATCAGTGAAGTTAGTCAACCTGTAGACATCCAGCCATATTTCCAGCTACTTTCCATGTTCTCAGGGTCTGGAATCATACTGGCCAGAGCTGCAGCACTGACCTCATGCTAAGTTGATTGTTCAGTATTATAATGGGTCTATATCAAACCTCCTAAAGGTCCCTTATTTCATCTCCCTACACTCAGGACAGAATTTACTCATATGTAGGATTAACCTGGAAACTTAGTTCAATTTCTATATTGGTTTCACAAATAGGAAATGAAGAATGCTGAGAAATCTGGACATTTTTCTGAAAAATCTTTAAATGGAAAAAAAGAACATTCTTTTCCTCATCAACTTTCAGAAATTGTATATCTTACTGCTGTTAGAAATGTATTATTTCTATGTATTAAAAAATGGCTCCAAGTACTTAGACATGGCCATGATATGACAGAATTTGGCAGGCCTACATCTTTGTTACTTGAGTTTCTGGAGACTCTCAATAATTAAATGCAAGATACTAGAGTCTGGAAATATAGTTAGCATCTTGTATTTCCCCACATATTAATTCTGTAGGGCTGCTGTAACAAATTACCACAAACATGGTGGCTTAAAACAACAGAAATTTATTCTCTCACAGTTCTGGAGGCAAAGTGCTAAATCAAGGTGTTGGCTGGACCACACTCTCTCTGAAGACTCTGGGTTGGATCCTTCCAATTTCTTCTATCTTCTGGTGGCTCCAGTGTTTGCTTGACTTGTAGATGCATGACTCTATCCTCCCTCAAATTCTCCCCTGAGTCTCTGTGCCTTCACCTTTTCTGTCTCTTATTAGAACATTTATCACTGGTCTTAGGACCCACCCTAATTCAGGATGATCTCATTTGAGATATTTACCTTGACTACATCTGCAAAGAACTTATTCTAAGTATAGACACCTTTTAATGTTCCTGGAGGACATTTTTTGGGGGGGAGGACACTAATCAAACTACTAGTACCTCCTAGTACTATGTGACCATGGAAAAACCATGAAATTATAATGAAATAGATGATTTTTAGTTAAAAGCTTAATTATTTGAAATAAATGCTTCAAACATCAAGAAACTATTGCCAGGTTATGGAAATGTTAGTTTTTTCCATGTTTATTATATTTCATTTTTTAAATGAGATATTATTGACATAAAAACTCTCCAAAACATTCCCTGTCGACTCTCCCCAAATATAATTACTATTCTTGGATTGTGTTTATATTTATTGCAATTTGCTTTAATTAATTATTATTTATCACTTTAGTTATATATGTTACAATTATATGAGACCTGTCCAGAAAGTATTCAGCCATGCATTATGAAAAATAGAGACCTTTATTGAAGAGGATACAAGAAACATTATACATATAACAATGAAAACTTATTCTCTTCAAAGTAGGCATCTTGAGACCTCACACACTTCTCCCAGCATCTCTTCTACTGTTCAAAACACTGCAAAATCCTTTGTTGGAACAACTGGAAGATGTCCCATCATATTTTCCTTAATGCTATCAACAATCTGAAATATCCTCCCTTTAAAAGGTGATTTTAGTGTTGGGAAAAGCCAGAAGTCATAGGGTATGAAATCTGGTCTATAGGGGCTGGGTCACTGGGATGATTTGATGTTTCACCAAAAATCTCTGTACAAGATATGAGTGGGCACATTGTTGTGATGAAGCTGCCAATCACCAGTTACCCATAGCTGTGGCTGTTTTTATCATAGTGCATCTCTCAACTGGTGAAAAACATTGAGGTAGTACTCCTCATTAATTGTTTGGCCTGGAGTGGCATAGTCATGATGGACAACAACTTCCTGTTCAAAAAACACAGTTAACATGGTCTTGGTCTTGCTGTGACTTTGCTGTATCTTCTTCAGGCATGGAGAACCTGGCAACTTTCAATGGTATGATTTGGCCTTCATTCCCAGATCATAACCATAGACCCACAATTCATCCCTAGTTATAACCTTCTTGAGGAAATGTGGTTCATTGGTAGTGGTTTGAATCAAGTCATTAGCAACTGCAACATGATGTTCCTTCTTCTCTGGTAGCAGAAGCTGTGGAACAAATATTGCCATGCCAAGCTTCATGCCAAGATCATGCATCAAAATCTTGGACACAGTAGTTTTTAGAATATTCACATCAGTTTCTAGTTCTTGCGCTGTCAGTAGCCAATCTTTGTTGATTGCAGCCTGCACACGTTCAACATTTTCAGGTGTTCTACTTGCTGCAGGCCTTCCACAACGTGGCTGAATCACTTTCAACAGATTCTTGACCATCTTTGAAGTATTTGTCCCACAATTTTGTTTGTGCTACCCTCGTTGCATCATCCTTGAAAGCCTCCTAAATCACCCGAATAGTTTCCATGGAGAAATGTTCAATATTAATGCAAAATTTGATGCAGATTCATTGCTCTACTCAGTCATTTTGAATATGATGAACACATAGTACACATGCTCACTTGTGAGTGCTTACTGCCCTCACTGACTAGTACAGTGAACTTATCATTTTTCATGTATGCATACTCCAGTCCACTCTCTTTGGCTTCCAAGTCACATAGATGTCATGCAAACCATTCTAGTTGTATTAACAATGTCTGGCCTCTTTTTCCAGACAGACCTCATATATGATATAAATATGTATATTTGTATCATTTATCATATACAAATATATAATATACATATATATTTCATGTACATATATATCATATACAAATACATATGATAACTATCATATATATGATACAAGTAAAGCTAGTTTATTTTTTGTAACTGCTGTGTCAGAGACTTTAAAATTGAAAGTGGCTTTTCTGAACCTTAGAGTCTTACATAATTATTTATGCCCTTACCACCTCACAACAGTTTCATAACTAAACAAGATAATTGTGTGAATGATCTACAAACACAGTATATTCTACATGATTATAAGGTAGACTCTTTTTTATCTTTTGAAGTATTCACCCCCTTTATTGCTGAGCTAAATTCAATATTATTGCTATTGTATCAAAATCACTTAGATGTTGTTTCAATAAATCATCATCATATTTCCTATGATATATAAATGGACCTTTGTGAAAAGCCTTTATATTAATATTTACAGGTCTTATTGTAGCTTAATATGTTACAGAAACTTCAGTGACCCATTCTATCAAAAACAACTCTTCTAATTTCTGAGTTGTTTTTACTGGATTGGAGATGGTGACACAGAGTGATGGCATTTTTCATGCTATTGTCAACTTTAAGTGTCACTTTAGCAAAGCTCCTACATCCAATCCTACAGTACAATACAAGTGAGGAAAACCAGCTAAGCTCTTTACAAACTATTTTCATTGTTTGGGAGTTTGTGTTGTGTAGCCTCGTAGGTTGTCTCATTTCCATCTGACTTTAAGTTTCTTTAAGCCAGAAATACTTGGTGTATTTCACCATAGGCTTTAAAGCTTTTAAACTGCCCTGGCCTTTTGGTTGATAAATAAAGAAGATGCTATACTGCCTTGCCACTATTTATTATACATAACCTTGTCTATGTTTAGGTCATTACATATAAATGTTTAAGATTAAATAAGACCATGTGAACAAGGTAAAATAACAAGGGTATAGATGATGAGAGGGTATCAAAACAGCATAGTAGAGAGAATGGCACCAGAAATACTAGGTTCAAGAAAACCACTTCATGAGTCCCACAGTTAATTCTAAGCTTGCTGACAACAAAAGGAAGGGAGCTTTACAGAAGGAAGTTTAATGCACATATTTTGAATTATGTAATAAATGATAGCTTACTAATTCTAGAAAAGGTAAGCTTTTATTGGAAGAATGAATGCTCAATAAATACCACTCAACTAAATAAAAAGCAATCTAATGCATAGGTTAAATAGGCTTTAGATTCAACAACAAATGCATGTTCATTGTTAGACTGATCTTCAATAAAAATCAAGGGTATATGGTTGAACAATATTTTCATAAAGGTTTTTCAATGTAATCAATTCCATGAAAGTGACTTTCTGGTACTCTAATGTGATGCAGAGATAGAGATTTGGGAATTTAAATGAATGAATAGTTAACATGGCTCATACTTTTCCCTTTGAGTGTCCATTTTCTTAGTTGAATTTTTGGTAAAGCATGTAAACCCCAAAATGATTGAAGTATATGTATTTTGTGTTATTAATCAAAAGAACAGGCAAAGCTTCAGATGCCAAATGTGTAAGATTGCAAACTGATGTAAACCAAAGTAACTTGCTCATATTCTAACCATATTTTACAAATTTGAGCAGCATGTAGCCTTCCTCCAAACAACCATTTTAGATCTGCTCAACTGTACTGACAAGCCACATCCCTTAAACACTCGTACAGGTATGCTATGAGTATGGAATGAGTCAAGGTAGGAGAGACTCTGAGGAATTACTAAGTGTTCTTTTCTACTGACATTAACTTTGGCTTTGAAAAGAACTTCTAGACAAGTCCACTGGAATGATTAAACTGCACATTCCATCATCTCCACATAACTAGATGAGTGAGTTTGTTGAGTAGGTTGTTTAGTATTACCCACTTCGGTCATACTGAAAAGTCTCTGCCAATATCAATTATTTTGGTTTGATCATTAATTTGCTTTTAACTCTTCCTCAGGAGAAAATTGGCAGATATATTTAATTAGTATTTACAATTGGGCCTGAAATATAATGCTAAGACAAATTCATCAGCAAAAAGGGGAGTATTACATTTTTATTTTTATTAATTTTGAACTTATTTATTCAACAAAGATTTATTACATGTCTAGTATGTGTCAAGGACCATGCTCATCCCTGAAGATAAAATATGCAAAAGATATAGTACCTGCTTCTAGGAAGGTTTAAGGTAATTGAAACACTGTGTCAAAAAGGCTAAGAAAAAGATGATTAACTAGCCTGAGGGCACCTTCACTAATTAGAGACTAGGGATGATTGTTCAGAAGAAGCATTCCTGAGAAGATAATTTTCTGGTCGTGAGAAAAAGAGAGAAGAATAGGCAAAGCAAGGTAATGAAAGAGCATGGTTAGTTAAGAGAATTAGAAGTTGTCTCAATTCAAATTCACAGCTTAGAGTCAAACATATCTGTGTTTTAGATTAGAATACAGGCTATTTCTGTGACCTCCATAAAACCAAGGAGAATGTTTAGGTTTAGATTGTCCTAGGTTGGCGATATTCCCAGGTGAATGATAAAAATCTCCATGAAGAACAGACCTCAAGTAATTTTCACAGATAAAGTTTAAAGGATCATATATCAACCACAGGGTGACAGCTTAGGGGGAGCAGGGCTGGGGAGTAGAGGGATTGAACCAAAAGGAAAAAAAAAAGAGAAGGAACTCGTGAAGATGGACAACAGTGTGGTGATTGCAAGGGGGAGGTGGAGTAGAGGTAGAAGAGGATATGGGGGGGATAAATGGTGATGGAAAAATATTGTTAAAAACTTTTAAAATAAATAACAAATCCTTTGCCAGTTTTAATTAGATTATTTATTTTTATTGCTGAGTTCTAAGAGTTCTTTGTATATTCTGGCTACTAGACTCCTAATAAATGTGCATATAATTTGCAAAGTTTTTTTTCAAAAATCATGAAACAGATTAAAAAAAATCTAGTATGACTGAAAGCCAGCAGAAACAATATAAAATTAAATCAGATTAATATAGACTGCCAATATTAAATTATAAGATACAAGTACAAAATATGTTAAAAAATATACATGACTATAAAAATTGAATAAGGAATTAGATGATATTAAAATTATTAGATTTTAAAAAATACAACCTGCAGGACAAAATCACAATAAAGATAAAAAATTGAAATGTATGAGGTCTAATCAACAGATACAGGTACAAAGAAATAATGAACTGAAAAAGAGTTTAAAGCATTCCCCAGAATTTAAAACCAGAAAATGTAGTTTAACAGAAATATTTATAGATATGGAAGACAAAGTGAAAAGATACATATTTCATCACAGTTCCAGAAGAAATAATAAAAATATGAAAGAAAATATTCAAGAGTTATTAACTGGACCTTTCCTATATATAAACAATAACAATAAAACAACACAAGAAAAAAAGAAGGAAGAAGGACTTCACAATAAGAAAGCACATACCATAATAAAGTGATAATACCAGAAACAAAAGGGAGCATTTGGAAAGCATAATATAAGATCAAATGACCCTCAAATGGATGACTATTAGACTAGCACCAGAATTCCCAACTATGTAAATCAGAAGACAGTGAGAGAATATCCTTAATATGATGAAACAAAAATAGCTACCAACATCAAATTATATGATCAACAAAACCATAGTATAAAAAAATTTAGATCCAAGATGATGGAGGAATAGGTTGGAGCTGCACAAACCTTCTCCTAGGACCAAACTGGAATTATAACTAAATTGTAGAGAAATAATCCTGAATAACCAACCAAACACTAGCATGAGAGAAGCCTTAAAATCACAGACAAAGAGAAGAAACCACTTCACCACATTGTGAATGATATGGAGTGCAGAGGTGCAAGAGGGCTGGCTGGACTCTTACAGATAGTAGCTGAAATTCCAGAGAAATATTTCAGTGGCTAGATGGTGACCTTAGAGAAGTGTGGGATCTAAATCCCAAGCTGGGCTTCCAGACTATGGCACCTAAACTAGGAGAGGAATCCAGATAATATCCGGCTGTGAAAAGCAGAGGGGTTTCTGCCCAGCAGAGAGAGATGACTGGAGATACAGAAAGCCTCTTAAAGAGCCAGTGCACAAAATTCCATTTTCAGCCACTTACCCTGCACTCCAGCAGACGGAGGGAAGAGAGGATGAGCCCTGAGAGGGAAGTCTGTGACTGGTATCTCTGAAAGCAAACTGAAGGGTCCACCACCAGGATCTCTATTTAGAGTCATCACCCCCCACACTGCAAGAGCCATTATTCTCAAGCAGAGCACTCCCTTCCAAGTGGCATCAGCCTAGAAGGAAGAAATAGCCCCAACCAGAGGAATTACTCTGCCTACCCTATGGAGCTTAAGCCAAAAACTAGAGTACAGCTGGAAGTTATTGCAGGGATTAATTTAACAACTAAGGTGGATCTCTGGGAGTTCTGAGACTTTAGCTAACTATCTGCCAGGACTGGAGTTGGTAAAAGCAAACCTTGGTGTGAAGCCCGGTTTGTTCTGCATACAAACAGGCTCAGGAGAGGGAGCCACAAAGCTGTGGATCTCCAATAACTCCAGACAAATTGCCCAGGACAAGTCACAGGGTGGGTCTGACATAGGTCTGCATAAAAGTCTTTGCAAATCTAACTAATATATAGAGAGAAATACAAAGAGGCAACCAAAATGGGAAGATGAAGAAACAGACCCCAAATGAAAGAATAAGAAAAACCTCTAGAAGGAAAACTAAATGAAAAGGAGGCAAGTAATTATCAGATATAGATTTTAAAGTAATGATTAAAGTAATGATATAAGAATACTCAACAGCAGGAAAAAAGACATAGAAACAATAAAAATGGACCAGTCAGAAATAAAGAATGCCATATCTAAAATAAATAATACACTGGAAGAAATAAACAGTAGGTAAGATAAAACAGAGGATTGAATCAGTGATTGAGAAGACTAGGTGGAAAAAACACCCATGCAGAGAGGCAAAAGAAAAATGAATCTATGAAATGAGGAGAGTATAAGAAACCATTGGGAAACACGAAGCATAATTTCATCTGCATCATTGGAATACTCAAAGGAGAAGAGAGTGAACAATGGTTTGGGAATCTATTTGAAGAAATAATGACCAAAAATTTTCCTAGTCTGGTGAAAGGAAAAGACACACAAGTTCAGGAAGTGAAGAGAGTCCCAAACAAGATGGACTGAATATATCCTTTTCCCTAGGAGATATATCAGTGAAGATAGTGCTGCATGGGACATCTGAAATTTCATTGCCTATGTTTTCCCCTAGAACTTCACGGTGTCAGGACTTATATTTATGTCTTTTATCCATCATGATTTTATTTGTATGTATGGTGTAAATGGCTTGTATAGTTTCATTTTTTTTTTTTGCATGTAGCTGCCCAGATACCCCAGCATCATTTATTGAAGAGGATGTTTTTATTCCATTTTATACTTCTACACCCTCTGTCAAATATTAACTGATCATAGACATATGACTTTATTTCTGGGCTCTCTATTCCATTCCACTGATTCATGTGTCTGTTTTTATGGAGGACCAGACTGTTTTGATTATATTCACTTTGTAATATACTTTCATATCAGGTGTTGTGAATCTTCCTACTTTGTTCTTCTTTCTCAAAGTTTCTAAGGCTATATGGGGTCATTTATGGGTCCCTATAAGTTTTTGAAATGTTTGTTCTATATCTGTGAAATATATCATTGGTACTTTGATAGCTAAGGTTGATTTGGGTAGTATGGGCATTTTGATGATGTTATTTCTTCCAATTCATGAACACAATACATGCTTCTACTTATTTGTGTCTTCCTTAATTTCTTTCTTCAGCGTTGCATTATTTTCTCAGTACAGTCCTTTTACCTTCTCAGTTAAGTTCATTCCTATGTAATTTATTTTTCTTGTTGCAATAAGAGATGGGATTTTTTTTTACCTAGTTTCTGTCTCTGATATTTCATTGTTGGCATGAAAAAATGCCTTCAGTTTCTCAATATTTACTTTGTATCCCACTGTTTTGTGAAATTCATTTACTAGGTCACTTAGTGTTTTGGTGGAGCCTACAGTTATGAGGTCAGTATTATCCTATTCCAAAACTGGGTAAAGACACAACAAAGAAAAAAAACTATAGGGCAATATCACTGATGAACATAGATGCTAAAATCTTCAACAAAATGTTGGCAAACCAGATCTAACAATACATTAAAAAGATCATACACCATGATCAAGTGGGACTCATTCCAGGGATGAAAGGATGGTACACTATTCACAAATCAATAAACATAATACTTCACATGAACAAAAGGAAATACAAAAATCACATGATCTTATCAATAGATGTGGAAAAATCATTTAATAAGGTACGACACCCATTTATGATAAAAACATTCAGCAAAGTGGGAGTAGAGGGAGCATACCATAATATAATAAAGGCTATATATCAGATAGCTACAGTCAACATCATACTCCATGGGCAAAAACAAAAAGCTTTTTCACACTAAGATCAGGAACAAGACAAAGGTGTCCATTTTCAGCACTTTTATTCAACACGTTATTGGAAGTTCTAGCCATAGTGATCAGAGAAAAATAAATAAATAAAAGGCATCCAAACTGGGAAGGAGGAATTAAAACTGTCATTATTTGCAGATGACAAGAGTGTGTACATAGAAAACCCCATAGGCTTCCCCAAAATGGACAAATTTTTTAAATATATAATCTGCCTGTATTCACACAAGAAAAAACACACAGTCTGAATAGACCACTACCTATTAAAGGTATTGATAAATAATTAATAACAGTCAAAACAGTAAACTCCAGACTCACATATGTTCACTGGTAAAATCTACCAAACATTTAGGGAAGAAATTATACCAGTTTTCTACAATCTTTTTCAGAGCACTCTAATACCAAAATAAGATAAAGACATTACAAGAAAACTGCAGATTAATTTATCTCATGAACATGCATACAAAAATTCTCAGAAAATTTTGAAAATCTAATCCAATAATGCATAAAAATTTAAATAACATAATTAATATCGCAAATATGTAAGGCTGGTTCAACATTCAAAAATCAAGTAATGTAAATCCATCACATCAAGAGACTAAAAAATTACATGATCATTTAAATTGATGCTGAAAAAGCATTGGGCAATATCCAACACCAATTCATGACAAAACTCTCAGTATACTAGGAATCAAGGGCAACTTTTTCCACTTAATAAAGAAAATCTACAAAAATCCTACTAACAGCATAATGAATGGTGATAAACTGAAAAATTTTCCACTAAGTTCAGGTACAAGGCAAGGATATCTCTGCTCACCATTCCTTCCCATCATCATGCTAGGAATTCTAGCTAATGCAATAAAAAATAAATAAAAGAAAATGGAAAATACAGAGACTAGAAAAGAAGAAAAGAAACTGCCTTTTTTCTCACATTGCATGTTCATATATGTAGGACTTGCAAAAATAATTGGCAAAAACAAAAATCTCCTGAAACTAATAGGCAATTATAGCTAGTTTATGAGATACAAAGTTAATATACAAATGTCAATGAATTTCCTATATGTCAGCAATGAATAAGTGGAATATGAAATATAAAACACAATACCATTTAATTTATCGCCCCCAAAATATTTGTGTATAAATCTAACACAATGTATGCAAGATCTATATGAGGAAACCTATATATGTCTGATAAATAAAATCAAAGAAAAATTAAATAACTGAAAAGACATACTATGTTCATGGAGAGGAAGACCCAGTAATGTCATGAAGCTAGTCTTTCCAAAACAAACCACAGATTCAATGCAATATCAATCAAAATCACAGAATAGTATTCTGTGTATATTGACAAAATTACTATAAAGCTTGTATGGAGAAACAAAAAGCAGAGTAGCTAACGCAATGTTGAAGGAGAACAAATTTGGAAGACTGACAAACCAACTTCAAGACTTAGTATAAAACTACAGTAATCAAGACAGTGTAGTGTTGACAAAAGAATAGAAAAAATACATCAATGGAACAGAACCGAAAGCTCTGAAATAGACTCATCTTTGACAAAGGAGCAAAGATAATACAATGTAGTAACAACTACGAATGGTGTTGAAGCAATGGGGCATCCACATAAAAAAATGAATCTAAACACAGACTATATCTTTCATAAAAATCAACTCAAAATGATTCACAGTCCTACATATAAAATTAGGAACTATAAAACTCTTAGAAAATAACATTGTAAACCTTGGTGACAGTGGTCATGGCTGTAACATTTTAGATACAAAACTAAAATCATGATATATAAAAGAAATAATTTATAATCTGCACTTCATTAAAGGTAAAAACTTCTCCTTCTCAAGAGACAATGTCGAGAAAGTGAGAAGACTAGCCACCCAAAAACATCAAAAATATCTCTGATAAAAGACTGTTATTCAAAATATACAAAGAATTCCTAAAATTCAATAATAAAAACAATAACAACAACAACAACAAAAACAGATTTCAAAATGGTCCAAAAAAGACCTTAATACATATCTCCCCAGGAACAGGAAATAAATACAAGGGAGTCCAAATAAGACTAGTAGCTCACTTTTCAATGGAAATGCTCTAAACCAGAAGGGATTGGCAAGAAATATTCCAAGTAATGAAAAACAAAGGCCTGCAACCAAAACTACTCTATATAGCAAGGCTCTCAATTAAAATGGAAGGCAAAATAGGGAGTTTCCCAGACAAAAGGCTCAAAGAATACACCTCCTCCAAACCAGCACTACAAGAGGTACTAAAGGGTGTGCTTTAAGAAAAGGAAGAAAAAGAGTGAGAGAAAGAAGAACAAAGGTACAAAGGAAATAAAATTTCAATTAATACATATCTATCAATAATAACCATAAATGCAAATACTCCCAAATGCAAGTACTCCCATCAAAAGACATAGAATAGCTGAATGGATAAGAAAGCATGACTCAAATAAATGCTGGCAACAAGAGACCCACCTCAGGACAAAAGACCTACATAGACTGAAAGGAAGGGCTAGAGAAAATATTCCAGGGAAATGGACAGGAAAAAGAATGATAGGGTAGCAATATTCATATCAGAAAAAATAAACTTCAATCAAGGGCCATAGAAAGAGACTCAGAATGTCACTTCATAATACTTAAGGGAAGAATCCATCACGAAGACATAAACATTGTAAATATATATATACCCAACATAGGAGTACCAAAATTCATAAGGAAAATCATGGAGGACTTCAAGAAGGATACTGACAGCAACACAATTATGGTAGGAAATTTTACACTCCATGTCAAAAATGGATAGATCTTGCAAACAAAATATCAACAAAGATATTGTGGCATTGAAAAATGTCCTAGATCAAATGGATATATATCATATATATCATATATATCATATATATCATATATATATATAGCCTTTGATCCCAAAGAAACAAAATACACATGCTTTCCAAATGCACATGGAACATTTTCAATGATAGACCACATGATAGTACACAAATCAAACCTCAACAGATTCAAGAAAATAGAAATCATATCAAGCAATTTTTCAACCACAGGGACTGAAACTAGAAACCAACCTCAGGAAAAACACTCAAACTCATGGAAATTGAATAGCAACCTATTAAACATTAAATGGGTCAAGAATGAGACCATGGAAGAAATAAAAATAATCCTGGAAAGAAATGAAAATGAACTCACAACAATGTAAAACTAATGGGACACAGCAAAAACAATCCTGAGAGGCAAGTTCATAGCAATATAGGCCTACCTAAAAAAGATAGAAACATTTCAAACAATCAACCTTACTCTATACCTACAAGAACTCGAGGAACAACAAAGACAGCTCAGAACAAGTAGAAGGAAGAAAATAACTAAGATCAGAGCAAAATTAAACATTTCAAAGAAACAACCTAACCTTACATCTACAACAACTCAAGGGACAACAAACAAGAAACCTCAGAGCAAGTAGAAGAAAGGAAATAACCAATATCAGAGGACAATTAAACAACATAGAGATTAAAAGCACAATTTAAGGATCAATAAATCCAGAAGCTGGTTCTTTGAAGAGATAAACAAAATCAGCAAGCCTTTAAGTAGATTCATCAAGAAAAAAAGAGAGGACCCCAATAAACACAATCAGAAATAAAAGAGAAGAGATTACAACTGATACCACAGAAACAAAAAGGATTGTAAGAAAATACTACAAAGAACTATGAACCAAGAAACTTGAAAACGTAGGTGAAATGGACAAATTTCTAGAAAAATATAATCTTCCAAAACTGAATGAAGAAGAAGCAAAAAATCTGAACACACCAATAACAGCCAATAAAATTGAAACAGTAATCAAAAAAATCCCAGCACACAAAAAACTTGGACAAGACAGCCACACAGGAGAATTTTCAAGACATTTAAGTAAGAACTAACCCCTATCCTTCACAGGCTATACCAAAAAAATAGAAGAAGATGGAAGACTCACAAACTCTTTTTACAAAGCTAGCATCATCTTATTTCCAAAACAAGATAAAGACACAACAAAGTCCCTGTGGTCAAAAAAAATGCTTGATATGATTTCTATTTTCTTGAATCTGTTGATCCTTGATTTGTGTCCTATAATGTGGTCTATCTTTGAAAATGTTCCATGTGCATTTAAAAAGCATATGCATTTTGATTCTTTGGGATGAAAGGATATATATATGTGTGTGTGTGTGTGTGTGTGTGTGTGTGTACACACACACACACACACAGATATACATATACACACAAACATTATATATATAATGTTTGTGTGTATATATATATAAAGTCCGTTATATATATATAGTGTTTGTGTTTACATATATAAAGTCCATTTGATCTAGGACATTTTTCAGTGCCACAATATCCTTATTGATATTTTGTTTGGAAGATCTATCCATTTTTGACATGGGGTATAACATTTCCTACCATAATTGTGTTGGTGGCCAATATCGCTGATGAACATAGATGCTAAAGTCCTCAACAAAATATTGGCAAGTAGCATCCAGCATTACATTAAAAATATCATACAGCATGATCAAGTGAAATTCATCAAAATATGCAAGGCAAGCATGGTACAATATTCATAAATTAATAAATGTAATACACATATAAACAAAAGCAAAGACAAAAACCACAAGATTATATCAATAGATTCAGGAAAAGCATTTGATAAGGTACAGCACCCATGTATGACAAGAATACTCAGCAAAGTGGGAATAGAGGGAGCATTCCTCAACACACTAAAGGCCATATATGAGAGTCCTACAGCCCACATCATACTCAATGGGAAAAACCTAAAATCTTTTCCACTAAGATCAGGAACAAGACAAGGTTGTCCAGTTTCACCACTTCTATTCAACATAGTATTGGAAGTCTTAGCCACAGCAATCAGACAAGAAAAAGTAATAAACACCATCCAAATTGGAGAAGAGAAAAAAAAATTGTCATTGTTTTCAGGTGACATGAGTGTGTATATAGAAAATACTATAGACTCACCAAAAAACTACTTGACCTAATAAATGAATTTGGCAAAACAGTGGGATACAAGGTCCATATTCAGCAATCAAAGACGTTTTTGAACACCAACAATGACGTATCAGAAACGGAAATCAGGGGAAAAATCTCATTTGATATACCAACAAGAAAAATAAAGTACCTAGGAATAAATCAAACCAAGGAGGTAAAGGACCTGTACTCAGAAGACTACACTGAAGAAAGAAATTAAGGAAGACAGAAACAAATGGAAATATGTACCATATTCATGGATTGAAACAACTAACTTCATCAAAATGTCCATACTACAGAAAGCAATTTATAGGTTCAACATAATCTCATTAAAGTAACAATGATATATTTCACAGATATAGAACAAACATTTCAAAAATATATGTGGAACCATACATGACTCTGAATAGCTGCAGTAATTTTGAGAAAAAAGAACAAAGTAGAAGGGATCATAATACCTGATATCAAAATTTATTACAAGGCCACAGTAATCAAAATATCCTGATGCTGGCATAAGAACAGAAACATAGACCAATGGAACAGAATAGAGAGTTCAGAAATAAACCCAACTCTCTATGATCATTTAATATTTGACAAAGGGGCAGAAATATAAAATGGAGTGAAATTAGTCTCTTCAACAAATGGTGTTGGGAAAGCTGGACAGCTATATGCAAAAAAAAAAAAAAAAAAAGAAAAAGAAAAGAAACTCAAGCACCAATTTACACCACACACCAAAAAGAATAAAAGACTTAAATATGAGCCGTGGCACCATAAAACTCCTAGAGAAAAACATAGACAGGAAAATCTCAGATATTCCATTCAGCAATATTTTTACTGATATGTCCCCTAGAGCAAGGAACATAAAGGAAAGAATAAACAAATGGGACCTCAGCAAAATAAAAAGCTTCTGAAAAGCTAAAGAAATCATCATTAAAGTGAAAAGAGAGCCAACTGTATGGGAAAACATATTTTCCAATGATACCTTGGACAAGGGTTTGATGTTCCGAATATAAAAAGAACTCACATGAGTCCACACCAGGAAGAAAAAGAAAAACAATTCAAACTTGGGCAAAAGACCTGAACAGAAACTTCTCCAATGAGGACATAAAGAGGGCCCAGAGACATATGAAAAGATGCTCAGTATCACTAGCCATCAGAGAGATGCCAATTAAAACCACAATGAGATACCACTTCACACTGGTCAGAATGGCCATCATAAACAAATCAACAAACAAGTGTTTGAAAGGATGTGAAGAAAAGGGAAGCCTAGTGTACTGTTGGTGAGAATGCAGACTGGTGCAGCCACTGTGGAAAACAGTATATAATTTCCTCAGAAAACTAAAATGGAGCTGCCTATTGACCCTGAAATTCCAATGCTGGGATTATCTTCTAAGAACCCTGAAACACCATTCAATAAGAACCTATGCTCCCCAATGTTCATAGCAGCACAATTTGCAATAACCAAGTGCTGGAAGCAATCTGAGTGGCCATCAGTAAATGAATGGATCAACAACTATGGTAAATTAACACAATGGAGTACTACACAGCAGAAAGAAAGCAGGAGGTCCTGCCCTTTGCTAGAGCATGCATGGAACTGGAGAGCACTATGCTAAGTGAAATAAGCCAAGTGGTGAAAACTAATACCATATGATCTCACCTTTAAGTGGAACTTAATCAACAAAACAAGCAAGCAATCAAAATACAACCAGGGACTTTGAACTAAGAACAATCTGACGGTAACCAGAGGGGAGGTGGTAGGGGATAATGTGGGGAAAGGTTGGAAGGTTTTTTAGGAACAGCTATAAAGGACTCATGGGCAAAACCAAGTGGGGGTGGAATCAGGGGAGGGGGGGTAGGGATATCTGGGGTCACAGGGAGAGGTGGGATAAAATGCAGACAAGGGTGCCTGAACAGAAATAAAATAAAATAATAAACACCTCCTCAAAGAAGATATATAGACTAGACAGCAAATAAGTATATGAAAAGATTCTTCATATTATATGTCATCAGGGAAATGCAAATCAAAACAATAGTATTGATATCACTTCATCCTATTAGACTTGTCAAAATCTGATGTAATGACACCAGCTCCTGGTAAGGATATGGGGCAACAGGATCTCTCAAATGCAACATAGCATGGAAACTTTGAAGACAGCTTGCTGGTTTCTTACAAAAGTAAACATATCTTTCTCATATGTTTATCAATTGTGCTCCTCAGTTTTCACAAAAATAAACTGAAAATTTATGTCCACACAAAAACCTGCTCATGGATGTTTATAGTAGCTATATTCATAGTTGCCAAAATTAAGAAGCAAGCAAGGCATCCTTCAGTAGATGAGTATGAATTAACTATGGTGCATCTAGACAATAAAAGTGTTATTCAGTGTTAAAAAAATGAGCTATCAAACCATAAAGAAATCATAGAGGAGTCCTAAATGCACATTACTAAGTGAAAGAAACCAATCTAAAAAGGCTACATACTGTATTGTAATAAATGTAGCATCTGGTGCCTGATGTTGATAGTGGAAGAGGTTGTTTTTGGACAGAGGAATAAAGGAAATTCTCCATACCTTCTGCTCAATTTTGCTGTAAACCTAAAACTGTTCTGAAATTTTGTTTATTAATTAAAAAATATGTGTATGAAGGACACATGGACAGAGACAAAGGAGGTAGGTTTGAGGGTGGGGGATGGGGATGGGTGGGGTGGGGGAGTGTGGTGGGGTGAAAATGGAGACTACTATATTTGAAAAACAATAAAAAAATAAAAAACAGTCACATGAAAAAATTCTATGATTAAAATTAAATATACACTTCAGGTGACAAAGAAACAGATATCAAAATTAGAGTATGAACCAGAACTGAACAGTTTCATGGAATAAAATGGAAATAACCATTGGCACAAAACATATGCCATTAATTATTCTAAAGAAGATAATATATAAATTAAAAACATATCCACTAAAAAATTTTTACCAAAACCCCTACATTTTAAATGTTGAAGAAGAAAGTGTATGGAAGCAAAATGGAGCCTTTACTTTTCTTACACAGAAAAAACTCAAAACACTTTGCTTTATTGGTTGACAATACAAAATTTATTAAGAATAGTTATGAAAATCTTGAAGATAACCCTCAGTACAAATAAAAGCCCATTATGACCTAAAACTAATATAATGTTATATATTAATTATACTTCAATCAAAAATTTAAAAAAACCATCATGGACTCTGTACATCACTAGAGAAGATATAAGAAAACAAAATATATTCTATATATACAAAGACAAAAATTAAAGGTAAGAGCAAAGGAGCTAATAAAAGAGCAACTATCGCCTGCCTGGTGTAGCTCAGTGGATTGAGCATGAGCTGTGAACCAAAGCATCGCAGGTTCGATTCCCAATCAGGGCACATGCCTGGGTAGCAGGCCACGGGCCCCCAGCAACTGCACATTGATGTTTCTCTCTCTCTCTCTCTCTTTCTCCCTCCCTTCCCTTTCTAAAAATAAATAAATAAAAATCTTTAAAAAACCCCAGCAACTCTCAAATGATATGCAAAAATATTCAGAATATCTTTCAAATGGAAATTTAAACATAAAACTACATATACAGAATGAATTCAAGTTTAAAATGTATATGGATATGAAATGCATAATCATGTATATAGAAAAGGCTGGAGTAAAATAGTCTTAGAATTTAACCCACTGGGGTTTTTTTGTTTATTGTATTTTATTCTTATCTTATCTTATCTTACTTTACTTTACTTTATTTTATTTTAATTGTTGTTCAGGTACAGTATTCTGTCTTGATTCACATGCCAACCCACCCCCCACCTCCAGCCCTTCCTACCTCCCTCTGATTTCCACAACACCCTCCCCTAGTTTTTGTCCTTGTGTCCTTCATAGTTGTTCCTATAAACCCTTCCCTTTTCCCCCTGAAATTCCCTCTCCTCTCCCCTCCCGTCACTGTCAGCCTGTTCTCTACTTCAGTGTCTTTGGTTATATTTTGCTTCTTTCTTGGTTTTGTTGGTTAGGTTCCTGTTAAAGGTGAGATCATATGGTATTTGTCTTTCTCTGCTTGGCTTATTTTGCTTAGCATAATGCTTTCCAGTTCCGTCCATGCTGCTGGAAAGGGTAAGACCTCCTTCTTTCTTTCTGCTGCATAGAATTCCATTGTGTAAATGTACCATAGTTTTTTGATCCATTCATTTACTGATGAGCACCTAGGTTGCTTCCAGCACTGGGCTTTTGTAAATTGTGCTGCTATGAACATTGGGGTGCAAACGTTCTTTTGGATTGGTGTTTCAGGGTTCTTAGGATACAGTCCCCACAGTGGAATTGCAGGGTCAAAAGGCAGATCCATTTTTAGTTTTCTGAGAAAATTTCATACTGTTGTCAATAGTGGTTTTACCAGTCTGCAATCCCACCAATAGTAAACTAAGGTTCCCTTTTCTTCACAACCTCTCCAACACTTGTTGTTTGTTGCCTTGTTGATGATGGCCATTTTTTAAAAATTATATTTTAATTATTCTTCAAGTATAGTTTTCTCCCCTTTACTCCCAATCCAGCCCACCCACCCATCCCTCCCAACATCCCTCCCATTACTACCCTCCCCCTAGTTTTTGTCCATGTGTCTTTTAACTTTGTTCCTGTAAACCCTCCCCTTTTCCCCTGAAACTCCCTCTTCTCTCTCCTCTGGTCACTTTCAGTCTGTCCTCTATTTCAGTGTCTTTGACCATATTTTGCTTGTTTCTTTGTTTTGTTGTTTAAGTTCCTGTTAAAGGTGAGAGCATACGGTATTTATCTTTCACTGCCTGGCTTATTTCGCTTAGCATAATGCTTTCCAGTTGCATCCATAATGTTGCAAAGGGTAGGAGCTCCTTCTTTCTTTCTACTGCATAGAATTCCACTGTGTAAATGTACCATACTTTTTTGAACCATTCAATCACTAATGGGCACCTAGGTTGCTTCCAGCACTTAGCTATTGTAAATTGTGCTGCTATGAACATTGGGGTGCAAAGGTTCTTTTGGATTGCTGTTTTAGGATTCTTAGGATACAGTCCCAGCAGTGGAATTGCTGGGTCAAAAAGCAGATCCATTTTTAGTTTTCTGAGGAAGTTCCATACTGTTTTCCATAGTGGTTGTACCAGTCTGCAGTCCCACCAACAGTGCACTAGGGAACCCTTTTCTCCACAACCTCTCCAACATTTGTTGTTTGTTGCTTTGTTTATGGATGGCCATTCTGACCAG
The DNA here is from genome assembly GCA_004024845.1 of Tonatia bakeri. NCBI lineage: Eukaryota > Metazoa > Chordata > Mammalia > Chiroptera > Phyllostomidae > Tonatia > Tonatia bakeri. The sequence continues at coordinate 38,699 of PVIA01004898.1, read as the reverse complement.
TGTGAAGTGATATCTCATTGTGGTTTCAATATGCATCTCTCTGATGGCTCGCAATACTGAACATCTTTTCATGTGCCTCTGGGTCCTCTATGTACTTCTTGGAGAAGTGCCTGTTCAAGTCCTTTGCCCATTTTTTAATTGGGTTGCTTATGTTCTTTGAGTGGAGTCATGTAAGTTCTTTATATATTTTGGAGATTAAATTCTTGCCTGAGGTATCATTGGCAAAATTTTTTTTCCCATATGGTTGGTTCTCTTTTTATTTAATACTGTTTTCTTTAGCTTTTCATAAGCTTTTTATTTTGATGAGATCCCATTTGTTTATTCTTTTCTTTACGTTTCTTGCTCTAGGGGACATATCAGTAAAAATGTTTCTATGTGAATATCTGAGATTTCCCTATGTTCTCCTCTAGGGCTTTAATGGTATTACAGTTTACATTTCAATCTTTTGTCCACCTTGAATTTATTTTTGTGTATAGTGTAAGTTTGTGCTCAAGTTTCATTTTTTTGCTCGTAGTTGTCCAGTTCTCTCAACACCATTTGTTAAAGAGGCTGTTTTTACTCCATTTTATGTGGGTGCCCACTTTGTCAAATATTAATTCACTGTAGAGACTTGGGTTTATTTCTGGACTCTTTGTTCTGTTCCATTGGTCCATGTGCCTGTTTTCATGCCAGTACCAGGTTGTTTTGATTACAGTGGCCTTGTAATACAGTTTGGTATCACGTATTGTGATCCTTCCTATTTGCTTTTCTTTCTCAAAATTGCAGCAGCTATTTGGGGTCATTTATAGTTTTGTATAAATTTTTGAAATGTTTCTTTTATGTCTGTGAAATATGCCATTGGAATTTTAATAGATATTGCTTTGAATCTGTAAATTGTTTTGGGTGGTATGGACATTTTGGTAATGTTAATTCTTCTAATCTCTTAACATGTTTTCCATTTGTGTGTTCCTTCATTTCTTTCTTCAGTGTTGTGTAGTTTTCTGAGTACAGGTATTTTACCTGCTTGGTTAGGTTGATTCCTAAGTATTTTATTTTTCTGTTTGCTATATCAAATGGCATTTTTTTTCTTGATTTCTGCTTCTGCTGTTTCCTTGTTGGTATACAAAAATGCCTTTGATTTCTGAATATTGACTTTGTATCCCATTGTTTTGCTGAATTCATTTATTAGGGTGAGCAGTTTTTTGGCCGAGTCTATAAGATTTTCTATGTACACTATCATGTTATCTGCAAACAATGACAGTTTTGTTTCCTCATTTCCAATTTGGAAGCCTTTTATTTCCTTTTCTTGTTTGATTTCTGTGGCTAAAAATTCCAATACTATGTTGAATAGAAGTGGTGAAAGTGAACAACCTTGTGCTGTTCCTGATCTTAGTGGAAAATATTTTAGGTTTTGCCCATTGAGTATGATGTTGGCTGTAGGTCTCTCATAAATGGCCTTTACTGTGTTGAGGAATGCTCCCTCTATTCCCACTTTACTGTTTTTCTCATAAATGAGTGCTGTACCTTGTTAAGTGCTTTTTCTGAATCTATTGATATGATCATGTGATTTTTGTCTTTGCTTTTGTTTATGCGATGCATTACATTTGTTGGTTTGTGAATATTGAACAATCCTTGCATCCCTGGGATGAATCCCACTTGGTCATGGTGTATGGTCTTTTTAATGTATTGCTATATGTGGTTTGCCAATATGTTGTCGAGGATTTTAGCATCTATGTTCATTAGTAATATTGGCCTAAAGTTTTCTTTCTTTGTTGTGTCTTTATCTATATTTGGGATTAGGATGATGCTGGCTTCATAAAAAGTGTTTGGGAATGTTCCATTATTTTCAATTTCTTGGAATAGTCTGTTAATGATAGGATTAGTTCTTCATTAAAAGCTTTGTAGAATTCTGTAAAGCCAGGGATTTTGTGTGTTGGTATTTTTTTGTTTACTGCTTCAATTTCATCTGCTGCTATTGGTCTGTCCATGCTTTCTGCTTCTTCTTCATTGAGTTTTGGCAGATTATTTTTTTCTAGAAATTTGTCCATTTCACCTAGGTTTCCAAATTTCTGGGCATATACTTCTTCATAGTAATTTCTTACAATCCTTTGTATTTCTGTGGTGTCCATTGTAACCTCTCCTCTTTCATTTCTGTTTGTGTTTATTTGGGTCCCTTCTCTGTTTTTCTTGATGAGCCTGCTTAAAGTCTTCTCGATTTTGTTTACTTTTCAAACAACTAGCTCCTGGATTAATTGATCCAGGAATTGTGTTTTTAGTCTCTATGTCATTTAATTCTGCTCTGATCTTGGTTATTCCCTTCCTTCTACTTGCTCTGGGCTGTGTTTGTTGTTGTGCCTGGAGGTATATGTGTTTGCAGGTATACTCTTAAGTCATTTGTTTGAAATGTTTCTATCTTTTTTTATGTAGGCCTCTATCAGTATGAATTTCCCTCTCAGGACTGTCTTCACTGTGTCCCATAAGTTTTGGGTTGTTGTGAGTTCATTTTCATCTATTTCAGAAACTTTTTGATTTCTTCCTAGATATCAATCTTGACCCATCATTGTTTAATAGCATGCTATTCAGTCTCCATGATTTTGAGTGTTTTGTGTTTTTTTCCTTGGGTTTGGGTTCTAATTTCAGTCCATTGTGGATGGAGAAAATGCTTAGTATGATTTCAATTTTCTTGAATTTTTTTATTCTTGTTTTGTGTCCTATCATGTGGTCTATCTTTGAAAGTGTCCCATGTGTATTTGAAGAGAAAGTATATTTAGCTTCTTTGGTATGAAAGGTTCTATATACACCAGTTAAGCTCATTTCATCTAGGGCATTGTTCAATTCCACAATATCTTTGTTGATATTTTGTTTGGAAGATTTTCCATTTTTGACATTGGGGTGTTAAAATCCCCCACTATAATTGTGTTGCTGTCAATATCTTCCTTGAAGTCCTCCAAGATTTTCTTTATGTATCTGGGGGCTCCTATGTTGGGTGCATATGTATTTAGAATGTTCATTGTGTTCTTGATGGATCTTCCTTTGGGTATTATGAAGTGATTTTCTGGGTCTCATTTTGTGGCCCTTTTTTTTGAAGTCTATTTTGTCTATATGTGTATTGATATCCTGGCTTTTTTTTTCTTGCCCGTTTTCTTGGAAAATTGTTCCATCCCTTCACTTTCAGTCAGTGTAGATCTTTTGTCCTGAGGTGGGTCTCCTGTAGGCGGCATATGAGTGGATCATAATTTCTCATCCATTTAGCTATTCTATCTTTTGGTTGGAGCATTAAGCCATTTCCATTTAAGGTCATTATTGATAGGTACATATTCATTGCCTTTTTTGGTACCTGAGCTCCGCTCGCTTTCTCTCTTTTCCTTTCTTTTCTTAAAGCAGTCCCTTTAGCATCAATTGCATACCTGATTTGGTGGAAGTGTATTCTTTTAGACTTCTTTTGTTGGGGAAGGTCCTTATTTGGCCTTCTGTCTTGATTGAGAGCATTGCTGTGTAAAGTAGCCTTGGTTGCAGGTCTCTGGTTCTCATTACTTGGAATATTTTTTGCCATTCTCTTCTGGCTTGGAGTGTTTTCATTGACAAGTCAGCTGTTAGCCTTATTGGAGCTCCCTTGTATGTTACTTCCTGTTTCTTCCTTGCTGCCTTTAATATTTCCTCTTTTTCTTGAAGTTTTGCCATTGTAATAACGATGTGTCTTGAGGTGGGCCTCTTTGGGTTCCTCTTGTTTGGGACTCTTTGTATTTCATGGATTTGTGTGACTTTTTCTGTCATCAAATTAGGGAAGTTTTCCATCATTACTTTTTTAAATAGGTTTTCTATCCTTTGCTCTTCTTCTTCTTCTGGTATCCCTGTTATGTGGATATTATTACGTTTCATATGGCCTTGCATTTCTCTTAATCCCTCTTCATTTTTTCTGAGTCTCTTTTCCTTTTCTTGCTCTTTCTGGGTGTTTTTTCCTACCTTGTCCTCCAGGTCACTGATCCGATCTTCTGCTTCATCGATCCTGCTTTTGATTCCTTCTTCTGTGTTCTTCACTTCAGAAATTGTATTCTTCATTTCCTCTTGGCCCTTATTGATAGTTTATTTTTTTTTCATGTTGATATAGTTTGCTGTGAGGTCATTGTAGTTTCCCTGTAGTTTCTGGTAGCTTATTGTGATTTCATTGAGCTTCCTGACAACCATTGCTTTGAACTCAATATCTGATAGTTGACTTGCCTCTATTTCATTTAGCATTGTTTGTGAGGCTTCCTCCTTTCCTTTCATTTTGGGATTGTTTCTTTGTATTCTCATTGTTTGCTAGACTCTTCTTGCTAGCTTTAGCTTCTTAAATTGATCTGTTTGGGCTCCCTGGTTTTATGTGTGAACTTCTGTGGTCAAATACCTGAGAGATTCAGTAGTGCAGTGCTGGGGACCACTGTTGGGGACCGCCCTGCCTCGTGTCAGGAAGCTGTGATCCCCTATGACTTAGGCTAAGTGAGAGATCTCCGCATCAGGAGCCACTAAGGAGACAAAAACTTATTCCCCTGGCATGAACGCTACCTGTTCTGTGCCTGGCCTTTAATGCTAGATCAGTTACCAATGATGGTTAAGACTCCTCAAAAAAAGAGGCAACCTAAGCCAGGTTCTGATCTCGTAAAGGCCTCTTGGAATAAGTCTCATGAAACTGTGGAAATAAATGAAGGGGCTGTGGAAAGAAAGGGGCAGCTCAGACTGGAGACTGTGGACCCCCGGGGGTAATCAGGCCTGGGACAAAGAATATGCAAAATCCTGTGAGATCTGTTTGCTGGAGGATGTTATTAACTTGGAATTTGAAGGCACAGTCAGGAAACCTTTGAAACCTGTAGTCTTTTCATATGATAAAACTCCAATCTCTGCCCAGAATCACAACAGAAACTCTGTTAACATCCTTGTAAGATACGTGTTCCCTTTGATCCCTTCTGCCAGACTGTCAATCCACAAACTGTGTCTACATTCTCAATAAAAACCCACTGAGACAAAGGAAGGGGCTCCTCCCCCTAAGGGGGTTTAGCCTGGAGCAGCTCAAAGAATTGGAGAGTGAGCACTCTGTCTTTGACTTCCACTCAGAAAACTGTTTCTGTGCATGATTATTTCTATAGTGGTCTTTTGCGTGTCCATAGCCAGGAAATGGCCGGGTTCTGCACGCAACAGCAAGGAGGTTTTAGCGTGTCCATAGCCAGCTGGGAGAAGGCTGGGTTCTGCACGCTTCAATCAGACAGCTGGGTGTTTTAAGCGAGGTTTAAAAATTGCTACAGTCAGTCAGACAGCTGGGTGTTTTAAGCGAGGTTTGGAAATCGCAACAGACTCTCAGGTGCTTGGGTTTGTGAATCAGTTCTTCCTGAGAGCGGTCTTTCCCTGCAGTTACCACTGTGGACTGGGGTGTGGGCACATGTGCTGAGCCAGGCTGCCTAGGTACCTCAGGTTTGAGCGCGAGCTCCTCCCAGTGCTATGGGGAGTGCAGGGCATTCTGAGCAAACTTCCGCACAACCTCGGGATCGCTGCCTTGCTGAGTAGGGAGGAGGCCGAGGGGCTGTTGTAGGAGAATTCCCCAAACAGTTTTTCTTTTTGAGAAATTCCTCTTAGTCAAGCCTGCCACTTCGTACAACCCAATTCTCCAGCCAGACCAGTGACTATTGGGGTCAGTGACTGTCACTGCGTGACTCTCAACTCTCCCAAGCTGGTGTCCACAGACTCTGAGGGTGATCACAGCCCCTGTGTGTTTGCCACTTTGTCCTTTTTCACCTCTCTGTGACTTCAAGCAACCAGGTCTCTCCCAGTGCTGTTTAAACCTTGATTGGCCAGGGAGGGAGGGAGCAGTTGACCTGGTTTTCTCCCAAGCACTCTGGCAAACCCAGGGGCAGGTGCCAGGCCTCAGGCTGCAGCTGCCCTGGTGCCCGAGCTGGTCCCTGGGACCTTATTGTCTTGAAGTACTCTCCTTACCATCTGGTTTTTCAGTGTCTGCTACTATTTTGGTCTCTTATTTTCAAATATCCTGGGGTACTGTTGGATCTTTGGTCTGTTCCTCTGTAGATCAGCTAGGTTTTTCTCCCATGTGTAGGGGGAAGTGGCATCTTCTCCTTCCTACCCCATCACCATCTTCCCTCTCTGGAAAGAGTTACCATTTTAAGGTGAAAAATTTGTGGCATTTAGTGCACTCACCATATTGCTCAAATAGTACCTTTATGTAGTTTAAAAATATTTATCTCCTCCAAAAGAAAACCCTGTACTCATTAAGCAAGAAATCCTCCTTCTCCCAACTTTTAGCTTCTGGTACCCACCAATGTGCTTTCTGTTTTTTATTAAGTTACCTATTCTGGAAATTTCACATAAATGGAATAATATAACATGTGACAAATTTGTCTAGGTTCTTTTACCTATCCTAAAATTTTTGAGCCTCATTCACATTGAAGTATGTATCAGTAACTCATTCCTTTTCAGGGATGAATAATATTCCACTGTGTATTTTGTACCACCATAAGTTTGTCCTCTCATTTTTTTGTTGGACATTTAGGCTATTTCCACCTTTTGGCTATTGTTAATAGTGCTGATATGAACATTCATGTACAACTATTTGTTTGAGTATCTGTTTCCAATTCTTTTGGATATAGTCCTAGAAGTGGAATCACTGGGTTATATGGCAATTCTATGTTTAACTTTTTAAAGAACCACCAAATTCTTCTATGCAGTAGATTAACCTTTTTTACATTCCAACCGGAAATGTACAAAGAGTTCATGCTGTCCACATTCTAGCCAACACGTGATGTTTCTTGGTGTTTTCTTTCTTTTTTTTTTTTAAATTCTAGATATCCTCATGCATGTGAAGTAGTACCTCATTGTGGTTTTGATTTGCATTTCTCTAATTACTAGTGATGTTGGCCATCTTTTCAAGTTCTTTGTTAGCCATTTGTATTTCTTCTGTGGGAAATTAAAAAGATCTACTATTGTCCTTTGCCCATTTCTTAATTAGGTTTTTGGGTTTTTTGTTGTTGTAAGAGTTCTTTACATGTTCTTTATTCTAGGCCCTTTTTACACATATGATTTGCAAATATTTTCTCCCATTCTGTAAGTTTTCTTTTTACTTTTCTGACACTGTCCTTTTTGTAAAAAAAAGTTTGTAATGCAAGAATATTTAAACATAAGAAAATCAATGTAATAAATGACATCAATAGAATGAAGGAAAACTTCATGTGATCATCTCATTTGACAGAAAAGAAAAAAAAGGCATCTTACAAAATTAAATATCCTTTCAGAAACTAGAAGTAGAGGGAAACTTCCTCAACATGACAAAAATCATTATGAAGCCCTGGCTGGTGTAGCTCACTGGATTGAGCATGGGCCTGCAAACCAAAAGGTTGCCAGTTCAATTCCCAGTCAGGGCACATGCCTGGGTTGCAGGCCAGGTCCCTAGAGGGGGCCACCTGAGAGGCAACCACACATTGATGTTTCTCTCCTTCTGTTTCTTCCTCCCATATCCTCTCTCTATAAATAAAAAATATATATAAATAAATAAAATCTTTTTAAAAAAATTAATATGAGAAATGCATAGCTAACATTATACACATGGTGAAAAGATGGGCAGCTTCCTCCTAATGTCAGGAATGAGACAAGGATTCCTGTCCTCATTGTTGCCATTCAACACTGTACTAGAAAAGCTAGCCAGATAAATATAGCAAGAAAGATAATAAATGTACAAATTGAAAAGGAAGTAAAAGTATTTTTATTTACAATGATGTAATCCTTGATGCAGAAAATCCCAAAGTATCCACACAGCATCCAGAACTAAGAAATGATTCAGCCAATTGTATGGCACAGAATTCACACAGCAAAATACTATTTTTACACACCAGTAATTATCATCCAGAAAAAAAATTAAGAAAATAATTCCATTTATATTTTGTTTGAGTGTTTGTTTTGTTGATTAGGTTCCTTTTACCATAACATTCAAAGAAAAAATACCTAAAAATAAACTGAACTAAAGTGAATGACTTGGATAGTGAAACTGCAAAACATTGCAAAAAGTAGTTAAAGAAGACCTAAGTAAATTAAAAATATCCCATATTCATCATATTCATGGATTAAAAATGTAATATGGTTAAGATGGCAATATTACCCAAATTGATTTATAAATTCAATGCAACTCTTATCAAAATTCCAGTGATCATTTTACAGAAGTGGTAAATCAGTTCATAGAATTCATATGGAGTTACAAGGGGTCCCAAACAGGCAAAACAATCTTGAAAAGTAACAAAGTAGAAGGACTCACCCTACTCAATTTCAATATTTGCTACAAAACCATAGTGATCAAAACAATATGATACTGACATAAGGATAGACATTTAGAACAATGGAATTAAACTGACAATATAGAAAACAGCCATCCATCACAGCCAATTGGTAGTTCAAAAATTTTCATTACATATTTTTTATTTTTCAATTACAGTTGACAGTAGATATTATTGTATGTTAGTTTCAGGCATATGATATAGTGGTCATACAATTATATAATTTGTATAATGTATGAAGTGATCCCTCCAATGTTTCCAGTACCCACCTGGCACCATACATAGTTATCACACTATTATTGATTACATTCCCTGCACTGTACTTTACATCCCCATGACTATTTTGTGGTAGCCAATTGATTTTTGACACAGGTGCTAGACCATTCCATGGGGACAGAATAGGATCTTCAAGGGTGGTGCTCAAACAATTGGATATCCATGTGCAAAAGAATGAACTTGAACCTTTATCTCACACAGTACACAAAATTAAGTCAAAATTGATTAAAAACTTAAATACAAGAGCTAAAACCATAAAAGTCTTAAATGAAAACCATAAAAGTCCTAGGTGAAAACAGAGGCAAACATCCATGAGCTGGATGTGACAATGGATCTTATATATGACACTGAAAGTATGAGCAGATAAAAAAGGGTAAAGATAATTTGCACTTCATACAAATATTTTTTTTATTTTTAAATTATTGAAACAACTATGACTAAAATGTCATATACTCTTAAAACTGCATCAAGAGGAATTAGAATTGCCCTGGTGAGTGTAGCTCAGTGGATTGAGCATGTGGGCTGCGAACCAGGCATCACAGGTTCGATTCCCAGTCAGGGCACATGCCTGGATTGCAGGCCACAGTCCCCCAGCAACCGCACATTGATGTTTCTCTCTCTCTCTCTCTCTCTCTTTCTCCCTCCCTTTCCTCTCTAAAAATAAATAAAATCTTTTTTTTTTTTAAAAAAAGAGAAATTAGAATAATCAACAACTACTTGCACTTGAAAAAAATTGACTTGCACAGATACTGTCTATGACTATAATGTCCTAGACTGCTTAGGACTGTCATGTGGCTGGTGGACTTACCACTGCCTCTGTCTGCATCTCTGTTTGAGGGCATGTACTTTTTGAACTGTGGAAGGCCACTATGCCAGCAAGGCAGCCTGGAAGCAACAGGGAACAATCACTCTTAACCTACTTTCAGAACCTGATAGTTAATTACAGTGGCTCCTTTGCACCGTGGGTAGACAAATTCTGAGGCATCTGTTCTACAGTGTGTCCCAGAGTTTTTCTAGTTTACAGCTTCAGTTGCCTACAGTGGTAATGACTGAATAATCCACATCTTATTGGCTACCTTCCCTTCTCTATATCATTTCCTCATTCCTCTTATCATGACCTTGGACCTCCTCCAAAACTATATGCATTCAAATCATTATCTCAGGGACTAATTTTGGGGGAATCTAACCTAAGTCCCAGACTAAACAAGAACTCTTTCTGAGCCATACCTAATACAAGATTTTATGCTAAATATTAGAAACTCAGTAATGAGTGAGGCAGTCTCCTTACTGTTGAGCCCACAATATATTTTAATATTATTATAATCATCCTCTCTATTAAAACATTAAGATTGTAGTAAAATGTTCTGAACTCAAACAGCTAAACTTGTAGATGTTAAATAACCACCAGAAGCATAAAGACCCAGAATTTGGAGGATGCAATAAGTCTGAGTCACACCTTCATTATTGTTCTAGACTCACTGGATTAAACACCAGCCTAAAAACACAAACAGTAACCAGGGGGGAGGTGGGAGGGGCTAATGGGGGTGAAAGGGTGAAGGGTTTTCAAGAACAACTATAAAGAACACATGGACAAAATCAAGGGGGGTGTGGAATCAGAAGAGGGAGGTGGGGATGGCTGGGGTTGGGGGGAGAGATGCAGAGAAAAGGCAGACAACCATACTTGAATAACAATAAAATAAAACAAACAAAAAACCATAGAGACATGTAAATTAGAAATAAAGCCTTATGGAAGTAATAAGTGAGTGCTACTGTTGCATGACTCAGACAAAAGTGATTATGGGCTTTATGTTTTTATGTCATGTTCTATCAGATTTTATTGCCTATCCTAAAGTAAAGAAACAACACACCTAGACCTATAATTAGAGTTGCAGATGTGTAAATATAGGTTGTTATTTGACAGAATTAAGTCACCAACACAATGTACAATGCAACCTTATAGCTACAGCACTCCAACTGCCCTTTAGGGGCCCAAGGTCAACCATACGTGTATATAGCATGAAGCCTGGGCCACACCTGCTCAAAAATGATTCTCACCTCCTACAGCTTCTCTCTTTCCAACCATCCAAAGATGCGGGAGACAGGGGCTTATGAGATCATAGACATCAGGGACAATCCCAGGAGCCTCTATTCTTGAGACATCTGAAGGACCACCTCCTTCTGGCTGCCCAGAACTTTCCCTTTGTTCATGTTCCTTTTTCTATGAAGAGCTCAAAAAGTAAAGAGAGATGTTCTTTTTAAAGTAAGAATTAGCTAACAAGAAAAACTGCAAAATATGAAAAAAGATGAGATTTAACCAAATGGTAAGGAACTGTAGAGAGTAGAGGAAAAGTCAGAAGTTTCCTTCAAAACTGTCATTCTTACTTCATTTATTCACAGAACCAGTTTCACAAGAAACAATCTCTTTCCTTACTTCTTACCTCCTTTCTCCAACAAAACCTGCTTTTCTTCCCCTTATAAAAATCTGATCACTTACATGGATATATTCACCATAAAAAGATAAAATGTTTAAATGTTCTTTGGTTTCAAGCTCTCAAAAAAGAGGTAGTCACAGACAGTTTATATAATATCCCTCACATGAATTCTTGGATAAGAAAGACATGGGCCTGGTCCAAGATAAGAATTGTGGAGCTACCCAGAAATGACTTGGCTAGCCAGGAGAGTAACAAAATCTGGAATTACAGCAGTTTTCATAGCTCAGTTGGAATAGTTGTCTTCCTGTTGGCAAAGAAGTCATAAGGGTAGCAAAATGTGAAGACCCTGCTGTTCCTCCCACCCATAACTGCTTTCCTTTGACTCATTTATTATGTAAGAACAGAAGTCTCCAGATGGGAGCAAAAGACAGTCTAGACATCATTTATTGGCCACCGATGAGTGGAAACAAGTCTGCAGTGCTTTTTTTCTGCCTTTGGACTTTCCTGAACCCCCACCCCCAGTTTAATACTTGTTTTACAGTGCCCACTCTGAAAAGTTAAATGACTCTGACACTTAGAATTGCTCAAAAACTAAAAAGATATTCCCAAATGTTTGGGGGATGATTGCTCTCTTTTCCTGAGAGTTTGACTCTGGCTGTCGCTCTATCCAAAAGGCCTGAAATTACTATCGCGCCTGTGATTTGTTTTCCTGGTGCTCACAGAAAGTAGTTGCTAGTGAGTTGTAAATGAATGAGCAATAGCCCCCACAGACAAAGTCACTGAAAGGCCCTTGTGGTCTTCAATTTGTTTTAACTCATCTATTTTCACAAAACTGTACTAAGTGCTAATCAAATGCCAAGTGATAAGGTAAGTTCTAGAAACACAAAGTAGAAAACAAAATCACCTCAAAAAACTGGCATTCAGGTTAGAAGGCTGGTAAGTAAATCAATGATTTCAGGTCATTTCTGTGTGAACTGGGGCTGCTCACTTTTCTGTCTGCATTTTCCACCCCCTTCTTCCACATATTCTGGATAGTTTATATGGGCTACCCTTCCACTGGCTGCCCTGCAACTTCCTGCTTCTAGCCCCAAGAGTATACTGCTGTCAATGCCTGAGGGCCCTTCTCCAGCTCTACATCTTACAAACTTCTTCAGGTCTTACTTTCGTGAAGAAAGCTTTTCCAGACCCAAGATGGGGTTAGGTACTCCTCCTACCTACTCCCATAGAGCAAATTGCCTCTCACACCTTATCAAGTATGCATAGGCTCTAGAGAGTCCATATTGTAATAACTGTGGCAATTGGTGTATTTCTGGGACATTATGTCATGTCTGATGCACAGTAGGTACTCAATAAATGCTTGTAGAATGAATGAATGAGGATAGCAGAGTTATGAGAAAATTAGAATCCAATGTCTGTTCATCCTAAGTCCTTATTAAGTTGTTCCATGAAATAGCATAGAGTTCCTTTAAGTGTTAGAATTCTGTAATTATAAAGGTTTCTGTGAACATTTCCCAGGTGTTACTTGGTGATATATTTACCCCCACCAAAAGCTTCTTTGTTTAAATAAACTTATGAAACTCTGGGTTAAATAGAATGACAAATATGTTTTTATTGAAGAAAGTCTCAGAACTATAATACTAATATTCAATGTAAATCTTTAAATTTTTTTCTGTATAAAGTATCACCCAAACTTGTTTGGGCCAAAGAATTTTTTCAAAACACATGTACATTCAACAGCTACTGACTGACCACCTCTCCTGTCCCAGGCACTGCTCATGACCCTGAGGAGATGATGAGGTCTTGTCTTCAAAAGACTGGCTGTCCAGCCAGTGGGACAGACAATGAACAGCCAAATATATCAAATGATCAAGTGAAGAAGAGAAGTTTAGAAATCCCTCCACTGGTACTATTAAGTAAGTAAAATGTTTAATGAAACCATGATGATGGGAAGAGTGATCAGGAAAAATTCACTCAACAGAAACATAAAGATGAGAAAGACCCAGATCTGTACCAGGAGACACCTGGACACATAAAGTCATGGTGGGAGGAAAGGTAGCAAGAGGCATACAGCTGGCAGTATACTCAGGCTGGAGCAGTTGCTGCCAGCTGGGATAGTTTCAGAGAATTTTGAGGAACCTGGTGGCACCTGGAGCTTGGAGAAAAGGTGGACCTCAACTGGCCATGATCCAGATAGACTCTGCACTTGCCAGAGAGTTAGACTGTGAAGAAAGCCAGGCAGTGGCTCAGAGTAGCAGCAGCACCCAAAGAGACTTATTTTTCAAAAGGGGATCTGAGGTGTATTGTGCAGGGACCTTGTGTGTGCAGCACTGGGCCAACAAAGAGGGATGAGTGTGGGCATGATCTGCTCCCACTCAGGATACCACACAGACCAATCAAAGGGGGTAAAAATAAGGTGGCTTATTGGTGGCAGCCTAGAACAAATGACCAGAGAAGAGAGTGGGGACCACACAGTGCTCTGAGGGTGAAGGCTGGAAACTGGGCATCTGTAAATATTGAAACACAGGATGAGCCCCCCATCCTCATGGAATCACAGAAAAGGAAATAACAGAGCCCAGCTCCCCTCTGCCTACAAGATCCAGGAAGATCTGCAATAACAGCTCCATAGGTTTAGAATCAGCAAAGGGCTTTCTCCCAACCCCTGCCAAGAGTCATACTGTAAGACCTGAGCTGAGAAAAAGCCAATACATATTCAGAAAGAAGTCAGAAGGTGAACACCAACAGCTGAGATAAATTTCACTTTGCTGTCCTTCAGAACTTGCATTTTTAAATTTCTCTTATTTCTTTCCATTTATTTAGTTTTGTTTGTTTTTATTATATGTTGTCTTTTTATTCTCCTTTTCATATTGCATTTTAACTTTTCTTGTTTACTTCACTCATATTCCAAATAAGACACTATTCCAGGCCTTTTTGTTGTTATTCTTTTTATTCAGATTATATATTTCTTGTCATTCTATTGTTATTCCAAATCCTACACAGCTCCCTTCCCAGGTCTTAATTCATTTTGCCATCTTCCTGAGCTTCATTATTGTTGTTGTAGGCTTTATATTCCCTCGCATTACGCCAAGTTTCTATTCTTTATTCTTTTTAAAATATTTTTCTTTTAATTATTGTTCAAGTACAATTTTCTATCTTTTGCTCCCATCCCAGCTCATCCACCTAACCCTCCCACCACCCTCCCATATCCACCCGCCCCTAGTTTTTGTCCATGTGTCCTTTATACTTGTTCCTGTAAACCCTTCCTTTTTTCCCTGAAATTCCCTCTACTCTCCCCTCTAAACACTGTCAGCCTGTTCTCTATTTCAGTGTCTTTGGTTATATTTTGTTGGTTTCTTTGTTTTGTTGATTAGGTTCCTGTTAAAGGTGAAATCATATTCTATCCTTTATTCTCACTATTTCTCCTCCAACTAACCTCATGTAAGCACTCTTTTTCCTTAAGTCAACTCACATTCTTTTTCCCCCTCTAACAAGAGTCTTATTTCTTTTCCACCCACCTTTTATAAACAGTGGCTAGATGGGTGAAATGCCATGGTTATTGCTATACTTCTTCAAAGGAACTCCTGTTTACTCACTACTTGTTTGTACTTTAAATCCCATAGAATACTCTCCTGCTGTCTTACTCCATTCTGCCTTCACCCTGCCCCGAACAATTGAGTAAGGAATTTTATTTCATTTCTTTCTCATTGTTCTTTCCTGCTTCTCTCAACCTGGGCTTTACTCTTTAACCTTATTAATTTCCTCCCCCCATGTCTCAAAATCATTTTTCTTTACAGTAGACATCTTATGTTAACTTTTCACTTTTCTACAATATTCTTATTCCCATACCACCTTTATTAAACTCCATTCAGCTTTGTTTCTATACACCCTGCTGTGAATTTTCTGCAATATTGCATGTGCTAGTCTACTACCTTTTCAGTTTTACTTCTAACTTCATAGTATATTCTTCCCTTTTCTTAACCCTTGTTCCCATCACTATGTACGGTTTTACTTATGTTTTAAATTTTATGTTATCCCTTTCTTCACCTCAGTTCTATCACAATTCTTATCAAGTCCCCTCCCTTTTACCATTCAATAACATTTCCCCTTTTAGTCATCTCATATTCCCTTTGTCATACCTTAAAATATCTTCAGTCTATCTTTACCTTTATTAATCTCAGTTAATTGCAATAGAGATTGCTGATGTGGTACAGGGGTTCTTTTGCTGGCATAGGTTTGATTGTGTGATAATACTGCTTTGTTAACCAACACCTGTAAAACAGCATACAAGACAATGTGTGAATTGAAACTACCAGTAAGCCTGCTAGAGGAGAAACCCCACTGAAAAAGGAGCCACCAACAGGTAAAGCCCAACTACAAGAGAGACCAAAAACACAGAAGAAAGGGCAACTCTAGAGTATCCAGACTAGGAGATCAAAAAGACTGCTCCACTGAGTCCGACAGAATACCTGCCACAAAAGTTCATTTTACAAAGACAGGTGGCAAAGTAGAGCATACAGAATTGCATAAATAAACAAAAAGAGTCACCTAAAATGAGGACACAAAGAAAGAACTGATAAACAAAAAGAATGGAAGGTTAGCCAGTAAAAGAACTAAATGAAATGGAAGCAGACAAACTGTCACATATGTAAATGAAAATAATGGTTTTAAGGATGTTCAAGGAACTCACTGATAACTCCAAGGGACTAAGTGGGAACTACAACAACATGAAAAAGGAAATAGAACCTATAAACAAGAAACAGGAAGAAATGAAGAATACAATATCTGAAATAAAAAAGACATACTAGAAGGAATTACAAGCAGGCTGGATGAAACAGAGCATAGAATTAGTGAACTGAAAGACAAGGTAGAAAGAAATATCCAGATGAGCAGCTGCACACACACACACACACACACACACACACACACACACGACTAAAAAATATGCAGATAGCTTAAGGGAAATGCAGGACAACATGAAACACAACAACATTTGAGTCATAGGAATACCAGAAGGAGAAGAAAAGAAAGGATAGAAAACCCATTATTTATTTGAAAAAATAATGACAGAAAACTTTGCTAACCTGGAGAGCAGAAAAGCCATGCAAATTCAGGAAGCACAGAGGGTCCCAATTAAGATGAACCCAAAGAGGCCTACTCTAAGATACATCATAATTAAAATGACAAATATTGAAAATAAAGAGAATCTTAAAGGCAGCAAGGGAGAAACAGGAAGAAACATATATCCAATAAGGGAAATCCAATAAGGCTAGAAGCTGATTTCTCAACAGAAGCATTACAAGCCAGAAAGGAATGCCAAGAAATATTCCAAGAAATGAAAAACAAAGGCCTGAAACCAAGACTACTCTATCAAGCAAGGTTAATTAAAAGGGAAGGCAAAATAAGGAGTATCCCAGACAAAAGAAGTCTAAAACAATACATTTACACCAGGCCAGCAAGGCAAGATATGCTATAGGGACTGCTTCTAGAAGATGAAGAAAAAGAGTGAGACAGAGAGAAACACAGGTGCAGAGGGCAAAAAAGAATAAATATCTATCAACAGTAATTTTAAATATAAATGGATTAAGTGCTCCAATCAAAACACATTAAATAGCTGATTGGATAAGAAAACATGACTCACACATATGTTGCCTACAAGAGATCCACCTGAGAACAAAAGACCTACACAGACTTAAAGCGAAGGGCTAGAAACAAATATTCCAATCAAACAAAGAGGAAAAAAAGCTGGTAATATTATTATATCAGAAAAATAGACTTTAAAACAAAGATAAAAAAAACACAAATGGACACTTCATAGTACTCAAGGGAATGATCCACCAACAAGCTATAAACATTGTAAGCATATATGCACCTCACATAGGAGCACCCAAATATATAAGGAAAATCTTGAAGGACTTCAAGAAAGATACAGACAGCAGCACACTTATAGTAGGGGATTTTAACACCTCACTGTCAAAATGGAGAGATCTTCTGAACAAAATATCAACAAGGTTATTGTGGCACTGAATAATGCACTAGATCAAATGACTTAAATGATATGAATAGAAAATTTTATCCAAAAGAAGAAAAATACACATTCTTTTCAAATGCACATGAAACACTTTCAAAGATAGACCACACGATAAGACACAAAACAAGTCCTCCAAAATTCAAGAAAATTGAAACATAGAAAGCATTTTTTATGACCACAAGGGGTTCTTAACTAGAAAACAAACTCAAGGAAAAAAACAAATCTTTCAAATTTATGAAGATTGAATTGCATGCTATTAAATAATAAATGGGGGAGTAGTGAGCTCAAGGAAGAAATCAAAAAGTCCCTGGAAACAAATGAAAATGAACACACAACAGCCCCAAACCAATGGGACACAGTGAAGGCAATCCTGAGAGGGAAGTTCATAATAATACAGGTCTACCTGAAAAAGATAGAAATATTTCAAATAAAGAACCTAACCGTACATCTACAAGAACTGGAGGAACAACAACAAACAAAGCCTAGAGCAGGTAGAAGGGAAGAAATAAGCAGTGTCACAGAATTAAATGACATTGAGACTAAAAATACAATTCAGTGGATCAGTAAATCCAGGATATGGTTCTTTGAAAAGATGAACAAAACTGACAAGCCTTTAAGTAGACTCATCAAGAAAACAAAAGAGAGAAGACCAAAATAGATAAAATAAGAAAAAAGAGGAAAAATTAAAACTAATACCACAGAATTCAAAAGGATTGTCAGATATTATTAGTAACAACTGTGTGCCAAGAAAGTAAAAAACCTGGGTGAAAAGGACAAACTTCTAGATGAATAGAATTTTCCAAACTTCTAGATGAATAGAATTTTCCAATAGAATCAAGAAGCAGAAAGCCTGGATAGACCAATAACAGCTAGTGAACTTGAAACAGTAATCAAAAAACTGAAAGCACAGAAGAGCCCTTGATGGGACAGTTTCACAGAATTTTACAAAACATTTAGGGAAGAGCTAATCCCTATACTTCATAGACTATTTTAAAAAGTCCAAGAAGAAAGACTACCAAATCTCTTTATGAGTCCAGCATCATCCTATTCCCAAAACCAGATAAAGACATGACAAAGAAAGAAAACTACAGGCTGGTGTTGCTGGAGAACGTAGAGGCTAAAATCCTCAATAAAATATTGGCAAATAAGATCCACCAACACATTAAAAAAGATCATACACCATGATTAAGTGTGATTCAGCTCAGAAATGCAAGGATGGTATAATATTGGCAAATCAATAACTTTAATATATCATGTTAACAAATTGAAAAACAAAAATCAGATAATCATATAAATAGATGCAGATAAACCATTTGATAAGGTAGGTACAGCACCCATTTATGATAAAAACACTCAGCAAAGTGGGAGTAGAGGAATCATACCTCAACATAATAAAGGCCATATAGGAGAAACCTACAACCAACATCATACTCACGGGGCAAAATCTCAAAGCTTTCTCACTAAGTTCAAGAGCAAGACAAGGATGTCCACTTTCACTGTTTCTATTTAACATACTATTTGAAGTCTTAGCCAAAGTGATCAGACAAGAAGAAGAAAAAAAAGGCATCTAAATTCAATAGGAAGAAGTAAAACTCTCATTCTTTTCAGATGACATGATAGTGCACATAGAAAACCCTACAAGCTCCCCCCAAAAAACTATTCTACCTAATAAGTGAATTTGACAAACAATAGGATACAAAATCAATATTCAGAAATCAAAAGCATTTTTGTACACCAATGAAAAGATATCAGGAACAGAAAAGAGGAAAAAATTCTATTTGCTATAGCAACAAGAAAAATAAAGTATCTGGAAATAACCTAACCAAGGAGGTAAAAGATCTATACTCTGAAAACTACAGAATAAAGAAGGAAGAAATTAAGGAAGACATAAATAAATGGAAGCATTTACTGTGCTCATGGATTGGAATAATTAACACCATCAAAATGTCCCTAATACCCAAAACAATTTATAGATTCAACACAATCCCTATTAAAATATCAATGAAATATTTCACAGATAGAGAATAAATGGTTGAAAATTTATATGGAACCATAGAGGACACCAAATAGTCTCAACAATTTTGAGAAAGAAGAACAAAGTAGGAGGGATCACAATACCTGATATCAATCTATATTATAACGCCACTGTAATCAAAACAGTCTGGTACTGGCATCAGAACAGACATATAAATCAATGAAATAGAATAGAGAGCCCAGAAATAAACTCGTGTCTCTATGGTTAATTAATATTTAACAAAGGGGGTAGGAGCATAAAATGGAACAAAAATAACCTCTTCAACAAATAGTGTTGGGAGATCTAGACAGCTACGTATAGAAGAATTAAACTTAACCACCAACTTTCACCATACATAAAAATAAAATCAAGATGGATAAAAGACTTAAATATAAGTTGTGACACCATAAAATCCTAGAGGAGAACATAGGTAGGGAAATCTCAGATATTCCACACAGCAATATTTTCACCAATATGTCCCTAGGCAAGGCAAGGAAAGAAGAAACAAATGGGACTTCATCAAAATAAAAATTCTGCATGACTGAAAAAACAAGTCGGCAAAATAAAAAGGAAACCAACCATGTGGGAAAATATATTTGCCAATAACACCTCAGAAAAGGATTTGATCTCCATAATATATAAAGAACTCACAGGAATCCATATCAGGAAGACAAATAACCCAATTAAAAAAGTGGGCAAAGCTCTGGAACAGACACATCTCTAAGGAGGACATACAGATGGCCCAGAGACATAGGAAAGCATGCTCAGCCATCAGAGAGATGCAGATTAAAACCACAATGGGATATCACTCCACACTGGTAAGAATGGCCAACATAAATAATTAAATAAACAAATGTTGGCTATGTTGTGAAGGAAAGGGATCACTAGTACATTATTGATAGGAATGCAGACTGGTGCAGCCACTTTGGAAAACAGTATGGAATTTCCTTTTTTATATTTATATAAAAATATAAAATGGAACTGCCTTTTGACCCAGCAATTCCACTCCTGGGATTATACTCTAAGAATCCTGAAACACTAATCCATAAGAACCTATGCACCCCGATGTTCATAGTAGTGCAATTTACATTAGCCAAATTCTGAAAACAGCCTAAGTGTCCATTAGTAAATGAGTGGATAAAAAAACTGTGGTGTATTTACACAATAGAATACTAGGCAGATGAAAGAAAGAAAGAGTTATCTTTCTCATCAGCATGGATGGAACTGGAGAAAATTATGCTAAGGAAAAAAAATTCAGGCAGGAAAAAACAAATACCATATGATCTCACCTATAAGAGGAACTGAATCAACAAAACAAATAAGTGAGCAAAATAGAACCAGAGACATGGAGATGAGGACACCAGACAGTAACCAGAGGGGATGGGGGAGGGGTGTTACAGGAGAAAGAATAGGAAGGATTATTAAGGAACACTGTAAAGGTCTTGTGGACAAAGACAACAGGTGGCAGAGTAGTGAATGTGGGAGGTGGGAATGTGTGGGGCAGGGGTGAATAATGGAGGGTAAAAGAGGAAAATTGTAATTGACCAATAATGAAAAAAATAAAAGGTGATAGTCTTTATTGTCAAAATCTAAGGAAAGAGAATAGTAAAGAGCTGGTGTGACGTTTGTTGCTGAAAAAGTTCAGTATCTTGGGCTCTAGCCCCTTGAGGTCCAAGAGGCTGGAGCCCAAGATGAAGGAAGAAGCAATGGTGGGAGGTGAAGTTTGAGAGGAAGACAGGCCAGGTCACACAGGGCCATGTAGTCCCAATTTAATACTGACTGAAATGGGAAACATTCAAGGATCAGTCTTAAGCCCAAGAACTATGATCTGAATGGTTTATTTTAAAAGAAAATTTTGGTAACTTCTTTTGCCATCTTTACAATTAATTACATTAAAGAATTGAGTTAATCAAGTTACAAAAGTGACAAAGATTAGCAATTTAGTCAACATAAATTATTTTGTCATTAAGAAGCAAATTGTAACAACAACAATGCAGACCTTGCCATACCCTATAATTCACTTAGAGGAAGAAATAAATGTCAGGAAGAAATAATGAATAATAATCCACTTAATAAAGGACCTGAGAAAACATTTAAATTTATTGTTGACACTGACAATACAGTGAAAACTCATAACACACAATCTCCCTGCATGAATGACTTGAACTGTTACTTACTGTTCATGCATGAAAAAAAGTTGATAACAGTTTACCCAAATCAGAGTAGCAATCCTTACATAAATTTAACAACAATCTTTTCATCTTCATGTGAGTGTTGTGAAGCTAAAAACAATTATTCTACTTTTTTCAGTCAACCATGGAAGATAAAGGCTTGAATTATTTTTTTTCATATTTTCCCTATAGAAATTGATTTTTCAAAATTATTGTCCTCCAACAAGGCAAAAATCAAGAAGCAGAAAAAAAGATGTGATAAAGGTGTGTTAGACAATGAATAAATAATAGCTTTTCTGGATTTTATAATATTTGAGTCTTTATCAGTTTTTTAAATTTTTTGTGTTAAACAAATATTTGCTTACATTACTAACTATATATCTTTATATTATCATTCTTAAAGAGGGCATGGAAAATCTTGGTTTCCCTGTTGGAGATGTGGCTTGATTGTCAAGGCACAGGAAGAATTGTCTATGCATGGGGAATTGTTGGGTAGGTAGATGGGGACATGAATAAACTGAAAGGATGAGATGCATTAAAACTTTTAAAACTTAAAAGTTACATATAAATTAAGGGACAGGTCAAAA
The DNA here is from genome assembly GCA_004024845.1 of Tonatia bakeri. NCBI lineage: Eukaryota > Metazoa > Chordata > Mammalia > Chiroptera > Phyllostomidae > Tonatia > Tonatia bakeri. Next base: position 16,912 of record PVIA01004898.1, on the reverse strand, counting down.
GAGACAGCAGAGTATCTGAGGGTTTTTCAGACTCTTTGAAACTGGGCTAGAAGGAAGACCAACCACATTTTCCCATGTGGCAAAAAAGTAAGCAAGTGTTTTAGGTATCATGATATTAACTTTCCTTTACAGATTTCACGTATTGTATCAGGAGAGTAGGAGAATCATATTAATTGAAATAACATACTATATTCCATCAGCATTTGAGAGAAATCATGGGAAATAATATTGTGATATAAAAATCATAATTTTGAGAGTGGTTGTTTTGCCCTCAGAAATTTCATAACCAGAGATAACACAATATAGACAAATAACAAGTTCTGAGGTTGTGAAATTGTACCATAAAAACAATCATGTTAAATCTAACATGATACAAAACATGGCAGAAAATTTTATATCCACTTAAGATTCCTTGAGCAGAAGACTAGGATGAGAATGCAGAACAAGAAATTGTGAAATTTAAGAGGAATGTAATCTCGGATAGACAGATTTATGGTTGAAGATGACATTTCTGATTAAGAACAAGATGATACACAATTACTTTCTTAGCTTAAATGAAAATTATAAACCGTATATTGCACATTGAATATTTTATGTGTATATATGTCAACCAACTAAGACAAAGACTAAATCAATTACACAAAATATAAAGTGTAATAGAATACTGTAGAAAGTTATGGTCTGAGTTCTTAAAATTTTTATCTCATTATCCCTGAAAATATATCAAAGGATATTTTTAGTTTTCTGAGGAAATTCCATATTATTTTCCACAGTGGCTGCACCAGTCTGCATTCCCACCAACAGTGCACTAGTGTTCCCTTTTCTCCACAACCTCTCCAAGACTTGCCACTGCTGGAATTATACCCTAAGAGCCTGGAAACACCAATTCAAAAGAACCTATGCACCCCAATGTTCACAGTAGCACAATTTACAATAGCCAAGTGCTGGAAGCAACCTAGGTGCCCATCAGCAAATGAGTGGATCAAAAAACTATGGTACATTTACACAATGGAATTCTACACAGCAGAGAGAAAGAAGGAGCTTATACCATTTGCGACAGCATAGATGGAAGTGGAGAGCATTGTGCTAAGTGAAATAAGCCAAGTGGTGAGGGACCAATACCATATGATCTCACCTTTAACTGGAACATAATTAACAAAAGAAAAAATCCAACAAAATATAAACAGAGACATTGAAATTAAGAACAATCTAACAATAGCAAGGCAGGGAGGGGACAATGGGAAGAAGGGTTTTCAGGAACTACTATAAAGGACACATGGACAAAACCAAGGGGGAGGATGGAAACAAGGGAGAGTGGTGGGTAAGGATGGGGTGTGGAGAAAATGCAGACAACTGTAACTGAACAACAATAAAGTAATTTAAAAAAAATGAAAGGTCAAAGCAATACCTACATACATAGGCTTAATGGAACTAAAAGTTTTTAATATATAGTATTTTAAAAAGCATCTCTGAGGATGCATATGTAAAAACTATTATCATATTTCAAAATTTACATTTACTTATTTTTAATAAATAATATATTCATATGGTTCATAAATTCAGAGAAAAAGAACTTCTTCCTCCTGTCCCTGTCTCTCAGTATTATGTGTTTGTAAATCATGCTTGCTTTTGTACAACTGTGCAATACATCCTGCATCTGGATTATTTCTTTCAGGAACATAAAAGAAATAATTTTACATCAATACCTTGAAAATTGGAATTGTTTTTTTGTAGATGAAAATAGTACATAATATAAATAAAGCAAAACAAGTGTCCTGTTGAGGATATTGAAGCAGGACTTGTTTTACCAAATTTTAAAACATTACAAATGTACAATGGTTAGAAGTGGCACAAGTATTGTTAACAAAATCTATGAAACTGAATAGAAAGTCCCAAAATAAAATCTTGCTATTTTAGAAAATTTCTTTTTTCTATATAAGTATAGATTTTATCCATAACTATAAAATTTACTTCAAGATATTTTTATCTTTTGTACATTGTAAATTGGGTTGTGTCCTCCAATGTAAATTTTGTACATTGATTCAAATGTCCCTACTTGTTGTAGTAGTTTTTCAGTTAATTCTATAGTCTATTTCTAAATAAAATGCAATCAGCCAAAATATACAATTGTAATCTCTCTGTTTTCCAATTTTAATATATTTAACTTTATTTTCTTGTCAGATTACATTGGCTTACATGTCCAGGAAAATGCTGAATAATAGTTACAGCAAACCATTCTGGTCCAATCTCTTATTTTAATAGGAATACTTCTAATAGATTTTCTTGTTAATCAGGATGTTAACTCTAGAGTTATTAGAAATATATGTTATCATGTCAATAAAGATTACATCTATAAGTTTATTAGGAATTTTCTTTTTATCAAGATCTGATATTAAACTTTATAATTCCTAAGGAGGTTATCATATTAATTTCTACTTGGATTTTTAATGTGAAATTAATGGATTTATGAATATTAAATAAGCTGTATTCCTCAAATAAATTTATTTCAGGTACTGGTATATTATACTATTTATTTAATATGCTTCTAGATCCTATATTTTAATATTTTACTTAAGTTTTGGATTAATATACATATATAACATCAGTCTCTGTTTATAATCAGTGTTGGTTCTGAGGGTCAATGTGAGAGCACTTCTGGGCTTGTGGCTTGTTGACAGGCATCTCCAAGTAGGGGTAGGGAGTCCCTCCATTAAGGCAGAGATGAGGCCTTGCCCTCACTACTAATGCTCAGTAGGACTGTAATCCATCCTCTTAGCTGATGTTTTCAACAGGGCTCCCATTTAATCCAGGGGAAAAATGAGTCCACTTGGCTATGCATCAGGAAACATCAGCTTTTTTTTTTTTTTTAACATTTTTTAAATTGTTTTTCCCATACAGTTTTCTGCCTTTTCCCCCAACCCCTCTGTCAGGCTGGGGAGGTAGGGAGGAAACATCAGTTTGATTGCCTTCTACTGCTGGATAGGACATTAGGACACCTAGCCCCTCATGTTGCTCCTATCTTGGAGCCCTTAGTCAGTATGCCTTCTTCATTCTTCCTTTTGGTATTTTTCCTTTGGTTGTCTCTGGTGATATTTAGCAGGGAGGAGCATAAAGAGATGAGTCTACACAATATTATCTAGATTGGGAGTCCCTCGAGACACTAGTCTAAAACCCAGGTTGTAGAACATCTCAGATTTCCCTGCCTATGTTCTCTAGAACTTTTATGATGTCACGACTAATATTTAAGTTTTCTTGTTGTTTTGTTGTCATTTATATTTCTTTAATTTTTAGATAACATTTTTTAAAATTTTAATTGTTGTTCAGGTACAGTTTTCTGCCTTTTACTCCCATCCTATCCCACCCCCGCAGTGCTCCCTACCTCCCTCTCATTTCCATACCCCTAGTTTATGTCCATGTGTCCTTTATACTTGTTCCTGTAAACCCTTCCTCTTTTCCCCTGAAATTCCCTCCTCTCTCTGCTCTGATCATTGTCAGCCTGTTCTCTATTTCAGTGTCCTTGGTTATATTTTGCTTGTTTGTTTGTTTTGTTGTTTAGGTTCCTGTTAAAGGTGAGATCACATGGTATTTCTCTTTCACTGCCTGGCTTATTTCACTCAGCATAATGCTTTCCAGTTCCATCCATGCTGTTGCAAAGGGTAGGAGCTCCTTCTTTCTTTCTGCTGCATAGAATTCCATGTACCATAGTTTTTTGATCCATTCATTTACTGATGGGCACCTAGGTTGCTTCCAACACTTGCCTACTGTAAATTGTGCTGCTATGAACATTGGGGTGCATAGGTTCTTTTGGATTGGTATTTCAGGGTTCTTAGGATATAATCCTAGCAGTGGAATTGTTGGTTCAAAAGACAGATTCATTTTTAGTTTTCTGAGGAAGTTCCATACTGTTTTCCATAGTGGTTGTACCAGTCTGTAGTCCCACCAACAGTGCACTAGGGTTTTCTTTCTCCACAACCTCTCCAACACTTGTTGTTTGTTGCTTTGTTTATGATGGCCACTCTGACTGGTATAAAGTGGTATCTCATTGTGGTTTTAATTTGCATCTCTCTGATGGCTAATGATAATGAGCATCTTTTCATATATCTTTGAAACCTTTGAATGTCCTTCTTGGAGAAGTGTCTTTGAAGTCCTTTGCTCATTTTTTAGTTGGGTTGCTTGTCTTCTTAGAGTGGGGTCATGTAAGTTCTTTATATATTTTGGAGAGTAAGCCCTTGTCTGAGATGTTGTACGCAACAATATTTTCACCAGTGTGTCTCCTACAAGAAGAGACATAAAGGAAAGAATAAACAAAGGGGACTTCATCAAAATAAAAAGCTTCTGTGTGGCTAAAGGAAACAGCGTTAAAATGAAAAGAGAACCAACTATATGAGAAAACATATTTGCCAATGACACCTCAGACAAGGATTTGATCTCCAAAATATATAAGAAACTCACATGACTCCACTCCAGGAAGACAAACAACCCAATTAAAAAATGGGCAAAAGATCTGAACAGACACTTCTCCAACAAGGACATACAGAGAGCCCAGAGACATATGAAAAGATGCTCAGCATCACTAGCCATCAGAGAGATGCCAATTAAAACCACAAATTCACTTCACATCAGTCAGAATGCCCATCGTAAACAAAGCAACAAATATTGGAGAGGGTGTGGAGAAAAGGGAACCCTTGTACACTGTTGGTGGGATTGCAGACTCCTGCAACCACTATGGAAAACAGTATGGAATTTCCTTAGGAAACAGAAAATGGAACTGCCTTTTGAACTGACAGTTCCACTGCTGGAATTATATCCTAAGAACTCTGAAACACCAATCCAAAAGAACCTATGCATCCCAATGTTTGTAGCAGCATAATTTACAATAGCCAAGTGCTGGAAGCAACCTAAGTGCCCAACAGTAAATGAGTGGATCAGAAAACTATGGTACATTTATACAATAGAATACTAGGCAGCAGAAAGAAAGAAGGAGCTCCTACCCTTTGTGACAGCATGGATGGAACTAGAGAGCATTATGGGAAGTGAAAGAAGCCAGATGGTGAAAGACAAAAACTGTATGATCTCACCTATAAGTGGAACCTAATCAACAAAACAAACAAACAAGGAAAACATAACCAGAGACATTGAAATTAAGAACAATATGATAGTAACCAGCAGGGAGGTGGGACCAGATAATGTGAAAGTGAGAAATGGGGAAGGGTTTTCTGGAACAACTATAAAGGACACATGGACAAAACCAAGCAGAGGGTTGGCATCAGGGCTCGGGGGAGTGATTCAGGGGAAAGCAGACAACTGTACTTGAACAACAATAAAAAAAATAAATAAAAATAAAACCCAGGGTTTTTTTTGTTTGTTTCCTACACTGTTGTTCAGTTAACTGAATGAATAGTATAAAAATTGCAACACTCATAAATAGCCATGCTATTAATATCAATCTCAGTGAAAATGGATTTGAGTAGGAAAGTGTTCTTTCTTCATCTGTACCTTTGATACATTTATTTGGAGCCTAGGCTTTTAGCAGCCCTCCATTCTGTAAAGCTAACGTCAAACTGAGCAGAGACATGCACAGGTTCCATTTGTTTCTAAGCATTTCTAAATGTGACTTCTTGTTTCATCCTAAGGCCTGTGTCATTACATTGAATAGAATTTTCTTCTTAATTTTTTTTCTTAACTAACTAAAATGCTCCATCCTCTATTCCTCTCCCTATGTGGGCATACCCTTTCTCTGAACACATATCCTACAATCATTTTATTAACATGACATCACATGGTAATGTCCTCTTCCCCTCTTTAAGTTTCTACAAAAAGCCATAAAGTTCATTTGCTTACATAGCCTAGATTTTAACAAATTCTAAGGTATAGTCTTAATCAATTACCAGACTAATCAATGTATGATCAATACAATCCTGTTTTCCTTGATAATACTTAAAATATCAGGCCATCAGTAGAAATTTGGCATCTTTTGGTACACAAAGTATGTACTAAAGTGGAATGTGTAAAGACCAATGCAGCTTCTTTATTTCTAAGGGCTTATCCAACATCTCAATGTGGTGAATTTCATCTGATTCAATAATTTAAATACTCTTTAGGTAAATTCTTAGTGTTCCATATTCCTCCTACTTCTCTCTTGGACAATATCTGGGCATTTTGGGTGGATGTTTAGCAGTCTTGCTGTGGTCAGAATGCCAAATCTCAGAAAGCCATCACATTCCCAGCTGTGGGTGGATGGTCTGGCCTATTCCCAGCCCATAGCACCTCTGGAGAGTGTGATTCTATGACCACTGGGCACTGTGGCAGCTTTTCTTAGGCACTTCTATGTACCCAGCTGTCTACCCCATCACCTGGAATATTAGCAAACCTCACCCTTAACCCCAGGCTCAGGATCACTCACTCTTTCACCATCTTCTTCAGGTTTTTTTTTTCTTGTCTATCTCCAGCACACCACATGCAGGCATGAGACTAGGAGACTTGATAGTTCCACTGGTTGCACATCACACAGGGTGCAAAGGCGAGCACAGCTTCTTCTGGAAACAAGTAACGACCCAGACACAGCCACCCAGATACAACCAGTCCTCTGGAATTTCCCATATTTTTGCCCTACCTCTGTCTGTAAATTTCTTCCTACCCCCACTAGTATTCTAGTTCAAGAAAGGAAAATTGAGTACCCATATTGACCTTTCACTCTAACTCATTGTCTTTTCTTTTTCCCTGCAGTTACTTGGCCAGAAAATAAGGGGACTCTCCCTTCTCCCTGTGTCAGGAAGGCCATCTCCAATCTCATACTTTCTTTTCCTTCAACTAGGATTCATTCTTTAAGATCTTAATGGCTCTTTGTCATGTGATAAGAAGCTGCCTTTAACAATAAAAGACTACAAATCACCAGAGCACTCTATCAGACAGAGTTCTTAGCTGACACAATATCAGTTGGGATATGTAAGGAATATGTATGAATTTCAACTTTGAAAGTACTGGAAATTAATAATGAGATAAAATTAGCAACACCAGGCTTAATAATACATGTCATATTGTCATTATCCTGCTGTAAGAATACTGGAAGCACATTCAAACATTGATCAGTATTTAGTACTCAGTTTTCATAAAGTACTAAACTATGATTCCTAATTAATTCTAACTTTCAACAAGAAATTTAAGATTGGCTGCTATTCTTATCCCACTTTACATGTCAGGGAATTGAGCAGAGTGTCTAATTAAATTAATTACCCAGAAACTCATAGGCTATGTTGACAAGGCTGTGTCTTAACAGGGCTGCGGATACAGATGTCCCAAAAGATGGAAATTTAAGGAGACCTATTCCAGCAGGGGGCACCAGCTACATTACAAATTTGGATCCAGCCTAGGTTTCTGCTGGTGGAAATCTTACAAGATGGTAAACCCAAGAAGGAAAGAGACTCCCAGGGTCAAATATATGGCAGCTTTCTCCAACATCTTTGACACATAATACAGTTTGGGGGAATTTAAATAGACTTTACAAATCAACAGACATTGTCCTAGTATGTTTTAAACAGTTCAAGACAGGGATCCTCACCCCAAAGCTACATCCTTTACAATGCATAGCATCTTACAGTTATATATTCATTTCTTTCAGTCTTAAGACTTTGGGGAAGCTCATTTTTAAAAGGCTATAATAAAAATATCTAAGAAATAAACTCCAGTTGTAGATATGTTGATGTTAGTGCTAAAGGAGCTTTTAGATGAGAATGAAACCTGAAGAAGAACACTTGGTTACAGGATGAAGGGTGGAGTACAGAAGGTGATGCAAAGACACCATAAGCAACACCTGTGTCACACTCTGCTCAGGTTGTCTGCTAGGTCTTCTGCATTTATGCTGGCCTTTTATATCTGTTAGGTGATATGGTGTAATGGAAAAAAACTTAAAGCTGAGTTCAAATTCTGGGTCTCCCAAGAAGCTATAAGAAGTGCTTAATAATGTTTGAATTTTTCTTCCTTCCACTAACAGGAAGGCTTATTCAAACATCCCAAGAAAAGTCACCTTAATTTATCCCCGTAAATTTGGCAAACAGACAAAAGGAACTCACCCAGAAGAGCAAATGTTGGATCAGTACTTCTCCAATTTTAACATGAGTACAAACCACAAGGAAGATTTTATTACAGTGTATAGGTTAGTTATGTAGAGGAAGGAAGATGTCAGAGAGGTACGTGGAGGAGAACCCAGTTCTCCCTGTGTCCAGCTGAAACACCTAGCTGATCTTCTGAGGAACAGAGTGCATAGCCAATGGAATCCTATCTTATATGAAGTTTGGAGGCAAAAAATTGCAGAGGACAGTGAAAAACAGTAAGGAAAATGAGCTGGGACAGTGAGGTCCAAGGGATCTGCACAGAGACCAAGACTGCTGTGGCCCCCAGTCTGGTGCCTGCTGCAGGATACAGGGCGGATAGTTAGATCACCAGCTCCCTCCCCTACCAGAGCAGGGAGGGCAGCCTGGCACCAGGAGGGACCTGGATGCTGGAAATTGCTGGGGCGGGGGGAATAGAGATGAAGTGGAAGACAGACAGAGGTGGTACACATCTGCTGGGACTGTGGACACAACCACAAGAGAAATTGAGGTGTCAGGCAACATCTGGAAAAGGGAGGAGTTGGGCCATGTCAAACCCTAACTCAGATAGTTTCTGTACTGGCTGGAAAGTTGGGCTGTGTGAAAAGCCATGTGCTTGTTAAGAACAGTAGGCAACTGCTTTGTAAGGAACTCTTGAGCATTGGTTGGCTTGCCGTGAGGGTGATTTAAGCTGCATATGCCCAGTGACTGAATAGCTAAGCAGAACCACATGTGCCTGGCTTGTCTCAGGCTCTGTGCTAGAGATTGACTCACCCTGTGTACCCAGAGACTGAGTGGCTGATTTGAGCCAGGTAGCTCACAGAGGACCTGGTCCAGTGGAGGCCAGGAAATTTTGACCCAGACCTGGTCCCCATCCTTTCAAAACCATAAGAAGGGAGAAGAGCAAAGCTCAGCCTCCTTCTTCCCCTGGCATCTAGGAAGACCAGCAGAACTCCCTGAACAAGTTTAAAGTCAGCAGGAAGCTTACTTTTTTTCTTTTTGGATCCTATCTCTCTCTTTTTTTTTCCCTTTTTTTTTTCTTCCCCCAAGTGAGACAATAAGATATGGACTTATGGAGGGTCCAGAGACAGATCAAAAGAGGGAGCACAAGGCTAAACCCAAAAAACTGAGAAACTGAGACAAATGTCACTTTGCTATCCCACAGAGCTGACATTTTATTGTTTGTGTGTATTGTTAGTATCTTTTCATTATTTTTACCACTTTTATTCTATTAGTATATTTTATTTCTCTTCCTTATGTTTAGTTTTCCTCATTTTATTTCTCAGTTTAATTGCATTGCTTACTTGTTTTCCTTACTCTCTCTTTATTGTATTTTAATTTTCTTTCTTTCACTTCACCCATGTTCCAATAACAACACAGCTCCTGATTAGGTACTTTGTATTCTGGTTAACCAAATCATATATTTCTTGTCATATTATTATTGTTCCAGTACTATTGTAAATAATTGTTCCATACAATTGTATATACTACACATCAACCCTCCCTGATCTTAGTACACTTCACTTCAATCCTAAGCATTATTATCATTATGGTTAACTCTATTCTTTCTCACACTACACCTACAGTCTATGCTTCGCTTTCACTATAGGTCATCATCTAACCTTGCACAAGTACTCTGTTTTCCAGACCAAGCTCACAATAATCCTTCCCTCTAACAAGAGGCTATCTCTCTTTGACATTTTATAAAAGTGGCTAGTTGGGTGAAATATCACATTAATGCTATATTTATCCAAAGAATCCCCTAACTCTTCTCTACTTGCTGCTATTTTAAATCCTATTAAATACTCCCTTGCTGTCTTAATTCATTTTGCCTACCTCCTTCCACTGATCACATACAAACATAAGTGGTAGCTGCAAACATCAGTTTGTCTGTTGGAGGAGAAAAAATACCAACAAAGGAACCACCAAAAGGTCAAAACCCAAGGACAACAAGACAGCCCACAAAACAGAAGAAAGATGAAATCTAGAATGTCCAGACAAGGAGATGAAACAGACCATACCACCGAACCTAATAGAATTCCTAATACAGAAGTTCACCCTACAAATATAGATAGCAAAGCAAAACATCAGGAAGCACAGAAACAAACAAAAAAAAAGAGTCATCTAAAGTGGAGAGACAAAAAAAGAATATGTAATCAAAAGGAATGGAAGACTCCCTAATAAAAGACCTAAATGAAATGGAGGTAACCAAACTATCAAATATAAAATTCAAAATAATGGTTATAAACATGTTCAAGGAACTCACAGACAACTACAAGAAACTGAGTGAGAAATACATTAACATGAAAAAGGAAATAGAAACTATAAACAAGAACCAGGAAGAAATGAATAATAAAATCTCAGAAATGAAAAATACATTGGAAGGAATTACAAGCAGGCCCAATGAAGCATAAGATTGAATCTGTGGGCAGGACAACAAGGTGGAAAAAAAGCCCAGAAGGGACAAGAAAAGAAAAAGAGATTCAGAAAGATAAAGAGGTGGTAAGGGAACTGCAAGACAACATGAAACATAATAATATCCATATAATAGGAATACCAGAAGCAGTAGAAGAAGAGCAAGGGATAGAAAACCTGTCTGAAGAAGTTATGATGGAAAACTTCCCTATTTGAAGAGAGAAAAAGTCACACAAATCCGAGAAATACAAAGAGTCCCAATCAGAAGGAAACCAAAGACGCACACTTCAAGACACATCATAATTACAATGGCAAAATTCCAAGACAAAGAGAGAATCTTAAAGGCAGCAAGGGAGAAACAAGAAGTAAGATACAAGGATGCCCCAATAAGGCTAGCAGCTGACTTCTCAATGGAAACACTCCAAACCAGCAGAGAATGGCAAGAAATATTCCAAGTAATGAGAACCAGAGGTCTGCAACCAAGGTTATTTTACCCAGTAAGGCTCTCAATTAAGATGGAAAGCCAAATAAGGAGCTTCCCAGATAAAAGAATTGCAAAAGAATACACCTCCACCAAACCAGCTCTGCAAGAGATGCTAAAGAGACTACTTTGGGAAAAGGAAGGAAAAGAGTGAGAGAGATGGGAACACAGGTATGAAAAAATGGCAGTGAATAAATACCTATCAATAATAACCTTAAACATAAAGGATTAAATGCTTCAATAGAAAGACATAGAATATTTGAATGCACAAGAAAGCATGACCCATGCACATGCTGCCTACAACAGACTCTTGCCTCTTTTTTTCTGACCCACCTCAGAAAAAAAAGCCCCACACAGAATGAAAGTGAAGGCCTGGAAAAAAAAGTTTCCAAGCAAATGGACAGGAGAAAAAAAGGACAGGGTAGCAATACTTATATCAGAAAAAATAGACTTCAAAAAATGAGCCATAAAAAGAGACCCAGATGGTCACTTCATAATACTCAAGGGAAGAATCCACCAAGAAGACTTAGACATTGTAAATATATATGCACATAGCATAGGAACACCCAAATACATAAAGAAAATCTTGGAGGAGTTCCAGAAAGATATTGAAAGCAACACAATTATAGTAAGGAATTTCAACACCTCACTCTCAAAAATGGTTAGATCCTACAAACAAAATATCAATAAAGATATGCAGAATTGAACAGTGTCCTAGATCAAGTGAACTTAATTGATATATATAGAGCCTCTCATCCCAAAGAAGCAAAATACACATGCTTTTGAAATGCACATGGAACATTTTCAAAGATAGACCACATGATAAGATGCAAATCAAGCCTCAACAAAATGAAGAAAATTGAAATCATTTCAAGCATTTTCTCTGCCCACAAGGTACTGCAACCAGAAACCAAACCTCAAGGAAAAAACTCAAAAACACTCAAACTCATGGAGATTGAATGACATGCAATTAAACAATGAATAGGTCAAGAATGATATCAAGGAAGAAATCAAAAAGTTTCTGGAAACAATTGAAAACTAACACCAACAACCCAAAACTGAAGGGGCACAGTGAAGGCAGTCCTGAGATGCAAGTTCATCATGATACAGGCCTACTTAAAAAGCATAGACATATTTCAAACAAACAACCAAACCCTACACCTACAAGAACTCGAAGAACAACAAAGACAGTCCAGAGCAAGTAGAAGAAAGGAAATATCCAAGATCAGAGGAGAATCAAACAAAACAGAGACTAAAAGCACAATTCTTAGGATCAATGAATCCAGGAGCTGGTTCTTTGAAAAAATAAACAAAATTGACAAGCCTTTAAGCAGACTCATCAAGAAAAAAAGAGAGAGAGGACCCAAATAAACACAATCAGAAATGAAAGAGGAGAGATTACAACTAATAGCACAGAAACACAAAAGATTGTAAGAAATTACTATGAAGAAGTATATGCTAAGAAACTAGAAAACCTAGGTGAAGTGGAGTAATTTGTAGACAAATATAATCTGCCAAAACTCAATGAAGAAGAAGCAGAAAGCCTGAACAGATTAATAACAGCACATGAAATTGAAGCAGTAATCAGAAAACTCTGGACACACAAAAGTTCTGGTCCAGAAGTTTGCACTAGAGAATTCTACAAACCATTTAAGGGAGAGCTAAACCCCATCCTTCACAGACTATTCCAAAAAAAAAAAAAAAGCAGGAAGATGGAAGACTCCAAAACTTTTTTTTTACTAAGCCAGCTTCATCCTAATCCCAAAACCAGATACACACAACAAAGAAAGGAAACATCAGGCCAATATTGCTGATGAACATTGATGCTGAAATCCTCAACAAAATATTGGCAAACCATATCCAGCAATACCTTAAAAAGATCACGTTAGGAGAGGGGAAGATGGCAGCATTGGTGGAGGGGTCAAAATCCCCTTTCCCTGTGCAAAGGAGAGAATCTGACCGATCTGAGGAGGAACAGAGCAAGAGGCCACCGATATTGCAACATTTATGAAAATAGGACATCAAAAATTATAGCAGACATTGAAAAACCAGATGGTAAAGATACTGCTTCAGGGTAATAAGGGCCCAGGGATCAGCGGGGGACCAGAGAGGTTGCAGCCCCCAGGCCCGGTGCTCCTGGGTCTGTCTCAGGGCACCCAGGAGAGTGGAGTTACTGCTCCCTCCCCAGAGTACACGGATTGAGGAGCACAGGGGGAGGCCTAGTTGCTTGAAGGCACAGAGCAGGGAGACGGAGGGACATTCTCACAGGGGCTGCGGGCACTCACTCACAGCCCAGGGAAGAGTACCGGTGAGAGTGTGGTTTTGTGGAAGACCCAGACCCCACAGCACTGAACAAGGGAGGGGCACGGGCATTTGCGGGATCCTGGAGCCCACAACAGAGAAGTTGGGGGAGTGGTCAACCCCTCACAATCCCCGGAGCTTGCACCTTGAACCCGGAGGAGACACAGGTGCTTCACATGAACATAGAGCCTGCAGTGGTGAAGTTGGGGGAAGGGCATGACCCCTTGTGATCCCCGGAGCTTACACTCTGAACCCTAAGCAGCAGACCGGCTCTGGGGAGAGTGCCTGTGGCTAGCCCTGGGGACAGTACCCAAGAGACTGACTGAGCTCTAACTGGGAAGGGTGAAAAGCATTAGAATCACCCCTCAGTCTGCTTAAGCCAGCAAGACCAGAAAAACTGGTTTGGCCAGTTAGTAACCAACAAGAGGGGCTTTTTTTGGCCCTTGATGTTGTTTGATTGTTTCATTTTATCTTTTTTTTTTCAAGTAACTTTTTATTTTTAACTCATTATTTTTATATCTCTCAATTCCTTATCTTTCACTTCCTTTCATCCTAGTGCTATTCTTTCCACTCCAAATTGATCTCTCCTGCATTCCAACTTCTACTTTTTCTTTTTTGAGCCTGCAAGTTACTTCAAATTTGTATTATCTTTTTCTCTCTTTTCTGACACTTTTTATTTAAATAGTATTTTGGCATTCTTTTTCTTTCTGTATAATCTTCTTTGCTTGGCTGGTTATACCGTCATTTGATAGGTTGCCCCTGTTATCTCCTTCACAGCATGTTGATAATTTACTGTCCTTCACTTGTGTTCCATTAGTACACCACTCAAGGTTGTATACTCCTTATTCTTGTTATCTAGATTTCATAGATTCTGTCACATGACTGTTGCTTTAATATTACTGCAAATAAGACCTATTTCATATACTTGTAAATTATACTGAACAGCCCTCCCAGATCTTAGCCCCCTTTGCAAATTCCTGAAGTCTATTATTGTAGGGGTAATCTCTATTCTTTTACACACGATTCCTAACTATTCCTATTTGCACACTACCGTAGAATCTGACCTCCCACAACCTCACTGCTTTCTAGATCCAACTAACAATCCTTTCTTCCCCAATAAGAATCTTTTTTCCATACTTTCTAAAACGTGGCTAGTGGGGTGGAAGATCACAGTTAACACTATACATAGCCAAAAGATCTTCCATCTCTTCTCTACTGGCTGCTCTGTAAATATCATAGAATACTGTTTTGCTGTCTTAAACCATTTTCCCTTACTCCTCCAACTGATCACAAAAAAAATAGGGGTTAAGCTCTGAACACCAGGATACCTGAAAGAGACTGCACCACTGAATCTCAGGAATATTTTACCACAGAAGATCACACCATAAACACAGAGAACCAGAACAGATCAATTTAAGAAACAGAGGCTAACAAGAAGAGTCTCACAAACAATGAGAAGACAAAGAACCAATGCAGAAATGAAGGGAAAGGTGGAAGCCTCAGAAAGAATGCTAAATGAAATAGAGGCAACTCAACTATCACATATTGAGTTTAAAACAATGATTATCAGGAAGCTCAATGAGTTCATAATGAACTACCAGAAACTACAGAAAAGCTACAACTATCTCATTGCAAACTATATCAATATGAAAAAGGAAATAGAAACTATCAACAGAGGCCAAGAGGAAATGAAGAATACAATTTCTGAACTGAAGAACACAGTAGAAGGAATGAAAAGCAGGATTTATGAAGTAGAAGATCAGATCAGTTACCTGAAGGAAAAGGTAGAAAAAAAAAAACACCTAGAAAGGGCAAGAAAAGGAAAACAGGCTCAGAAAGAATGAAGAGGGATTAAGAGAAATGCAAGACCATATGAAACATAATAATATCCATATAATAGGGATACCAGAAGGAGAAGAAGAAGAACAAGGGATGGAAAACCTACTTGAAAAGTAATGATGGAAAACTTCCCTAATTTGATGACAGAAAAAGTCACACAAATCCAGGAAACACAAAGAGTCCCAATTGAGAGGAACCCAAAGAGGCCCAACTCAAGACACATCATAATTACAATGGCAAAATTTCAAGACAAAGAGAGAACCTTAAAGGCAGTAAGGGAGAAACAGGAAGTAACATACAAGGGAGCCCCAATAAGGATAGCAGCTGACTTCTCAATGGAAACACTCCAAGTCAGAAGTGAATGGCAAGAAATATTCCAAATAAGGAAAACCAGAGGTCTGCAACCAAAACTACTTTACCCAATAAGGCTCTCAATCAAGATAGAGGGCCAAATAAGAAGCTTCTCAGACAAAAGAAGTCTAAAAGAATACACCTCCACAAAACCAGCTCTGCAAGTGATGCTAAAAGGACTGCTTTGAGGAATGGAAGGAAGAGAGAGACAGAGAGGAACACATGTACATAAATGGCAATGAATAAGTACTATCAGTAATAACCTTCAGCGTAAATGGGTTAAATTTTCCAATAAAAAGACATAGAATAGAAGAATGGATAAGAAAACATGACCCACATATATGCTGCCAACAGGAGACCCACCTCAGGATAAAAGACCTGCACAGCCTGTAAGCGAAGGGCTGGGAACAAATTTTCCAAGCAAATGAACAGGAAAAAAAAGCTGAGGTAGCAATACTCATATCAGACAAAATAGACTTCCAAAAAAGGGCCATAAAGAGAGACCCAGAAGGTCACTTCATAATACTCAAGGGAAAAATCCTCCAAGTAGATATAAATATTGTAAATATATATGCACCCAACATAGGAACACCAAAATACATAAAGAAAATCTTAGAGGACTTCAAGAAAGATATTGACAGCAACACAATTATAGTGGAGGATTTTAACACCCCACTGTCAAAAATGCACAGATGTTTCAAACAAAATATCAACAAAGATATCATGGCATTGAACAATAACCTAGATGAAATGGACTTAACTGATTTTACAGAGCCCTCCATCCCAAAGAGGCTAAATACACATTCTTTTCAAATGTATACGGAACATTTTCAAAGATAGACCACATGATAGGACACAAAACAAGCCTCAACAATTTCAAGAAAATTGAAATCATACCAAGCATTTTCTCAGATCACAAGGGACTGAAACTAGAAACCAACCGCAAGGAAGAAAACCCAAAACACTCAAAATCATGGAGATTAAATAGCATGCTATTAAACAATGAATGGGTCAAGAATGAAATTAGGGAAGAAATCAAAAGGTTTCTGGAAACACATGAAAATGAACTCACAACAACCCAGAACTTATGGGACACAGTGAAGGCAGTCCTGAGAGGGAAGTTCATAGCAATACAGGCATACCTAAAAAAGTTAGAAATGTGTCAAACAAACAACCTAACATCTACAAGAACTAGAGGAACAACAAAGACAGCCCAGAGCAAGTAGAAGGAAGGAAATAACCAATATCAGAGAAGAATTAAATGACATAGACACTAAAAGCACAATTCTAAGGATCAGTGAATTCAGGAGCTGGTTCTTTGAAAAGATAAACAAAATCAACAAGTCTTTAGGCAGATTCATCAAGAAAAAAAGAGAGAAGACCCAAGTGAACACAATCAGAAATGAAAGAGGAGAGAGTACAACTGACACCACAGAAA